>VXBU01013136.1:244676-282857 GCA_013400315.1 Bombycilla garrulus | reverse complement strand
CCTGTTGCCTTTTTTTTTTTTTTTATAATTTTCAGAGGTCACTCTTCTCTAGTCTGTTTAATTTGGTTTTATATGGTCTGGTTTTGTCTTCATCTGAATAGTTAACTCCTTAATCTCCTATCCTTTGAAATCTGTAGGCCTGTTCCCTATTGTGGATTCCTTCAGTCATCAAACCCTGCAGGAGAATTTGTATTTAGTATTGACTGCTTTAATGGGCTGTCATTTGAGCCTAAGGCTCTGTGGTCCCTGCTTCACCTGTCCATAGAAACAGCCTTGTTCCTGGTCATTACTTTTTTAGTCTCCGCAGTTATGCCAAAAATGTATTCTATAGATGCTTTTTTCTATATGTGAATTATCAAGAAAGAATTCAAGTAAACTCAAAAATAACATTTTCTGGTCATTTGTCTCTCAAATATAGCTGTTTTTTGAAATTTCATTTTAAATGATCAGATGGTTTATGAATACCTGTTAGGTAATTAAATTTACAGGAAAAAAAAAGAATTTAAATGGAGATATGACTGAACTTCTGAGCTTTCACAGTACTGCTTCTTTAAAAGCAAAACAAAATGCTGCATGCATATTAAAAATAGTCAACCTGATATGCCACCACCACAGCTATATATATTTATGAATCATTATGGTAATGAGTGTCTTGGGTTCAGATAAGATCTGTAGCACAGCTTTAATGAGATGCTGCTCACAGCCCAAGTGTTTGTGTTCTGTTCATATTCAACTGAATGGAGTTGATTTTCTAAGTTTTATCAATATAGCTGCAAATTAGAATTGGGGTTTTGTATATCTCTGAGAAAGGTGATGAGTTTTTACTGTAAAAAATATTTGTTTTGGATTGCATGGTAGTGAAGCAGGTTTTCTTATGCTTGCTTGTGTGTTTATGGTTTTAGAATATTGTATTATTGTAAGGTGCTAGAAATTATTTCAGGATCATCTCCTGTGGAGGTTAAATTTCATTTCAATCTCTGGAATTTTTAGCCAGTCCAGCTACAGGTTGCACATTGACAGGTACCAGTGAAACTGAAGGGCCAGAAGTGGTAGTATGCAGCAGCAAGGACTGCTGAAATTTCCTGCTAAAGCATACAAATGTAAGTTTTTGGATGCATTTTTTAGAAAAAAAAAAAAAAAGAAAAATTGTCTTTGAAGAAGCAACCATGCAATTAAATATTCATTATCGGGGAGTCTGCAGGTTTTTTCATTTTCCAAATACCAAACTATATATGCCTTTCACAGGAGAATCCCTTCAAAGAAAGGATTGTGGAGTCTTTCTCAGAAGATGGAGAGGGGAGCCTGAGCTTCAATGACTTCGTGGATATGTTCTCCGTGCTGAGTGAAATGGCTCCCCGAGAGCTTAAAGCAATCTATGCCTTTAAGATCTATGGTACTGTGTGGAGGGGCTCTGGTGTGCTTTTTGTGTTTGGAGTAAATGAATGGGACACTTGGTGATATTTGGTTCTTCTATTGTTTAGATTTTAACACAGATAACTTCATTTGTAAAGCAGACTTGGAAAAAACCCTCAATAAGCTGACCCGGGAAGAGCTGACATCAGAGGAAATCACTCTGGTTTGTGAGAAAGTGATAGAAGAAGCTGACATGGATGGTGATGGGAAATTAGGATTTGCAGATTTTGAAAACATGATTTCCAAGGCACCGGACTTTCTCAGGTATTACTTTAAGTAAAAGACAGTCTCTTGCATACTTGTAGGTATTTTTTAAGGATATCACTGCGCAGTCTAATACAAGAAGTGTCAGACATAAGTATTTTACTAGAGAACTGACTAGGGAACAACTTCTTACCTAACTCAGTTTACTTTTCTAGGGCATATTCCAATTCTCTCCTAACTTAAGACTAAGAGCTCAATGACTTTTAATTATCACCTTTCCTGCCCCTCCAACCATCTTGATGTGGTTCAGGAAAATATTTTGATCCATTATCAGCTCAAATTCATATTTTTTTAAGCCTATAGCAAGGATCCCAGCTGTCTGCATAGGAATATGTGTAAATATTATATACATGTTACAAATATACATGGAAACACATTGATGTCCTTGCTGAGAAAATGGGGTTTTTTTTAGAACTATAAAGTGTTCTGCAGAACACATAATAGTATTTATTTCACTAATAAAACTTCTGAGGTAAGACATGAAAGCGATTCAATAATAAGGCAGGAGCACATGATTCCTGTGAACCTTGAGAAACATCAGCTTCTGGGGAAGAGACACTCAATGTGAATGTCTTTTTTACATTTCAGGTATTCCTTGACTAATCAAGTATATCAACAGAAACTCCTTTAGAACAAGATATATATCATCATTATGTTGAGGCTCAGCTCAGTAGGTATCCTAATATTTTGTTTACAGATATTTCCAGCTAAGAAAGCATTTTCTTTATACTACTATCCATGTAGAAGCTGATGGAGTCAGGTAGAGTTTCCTTAAATGAATCAAAAGGCTGTGCTGCTCCTACAAAACAGGTAGAGAACAGTTGATCAAATGTGAAGAATTGAAGGCAGATCTGAAGATTCAGCAGAAGCTGCAGTTTCAGAAGTTTCCTGTGCCATGACTGACTTTACTGCTGTGTTGTAGACACTTGCAAACTGCTGACTAAGAATTCCAAGCTGAGGATGCTGTGCAGTCCAGTAATTTCCTGAGAAAGTTGCAGAGAGGAATGTTTGCCAGTGTAGCCATTGGAATGGCTGTCACAATTATTTTTCTTTTCCAGTTTGGTGACGTTTTAGAAAGATGAGGAAATGAGTGAAAATCTCTGAGTATTCAGGAGGGCAGGATGATGAATAAAAAGTGGGATGAAGTGAGATGTGTATTATAGGTTAGGTAAGAGAAAGTAGAGTGTACTAATAAAATCAAAGGACAAGGCTGCCAAGTATTGGTAGCATCCAGTTGCTCAGTTTAAACATATGTACTTGGATCCATGTCTGTGACAAGATATCTCCTTCATGTTTAAGATGGCACTGTTCATATTTAAGGTAGATGTTTGGCATCCCTGGCTTCCAGAGGGATCGTAACTTCCCCCCCTCCTTTCAGGTTCAGGAGTTTAGCTGGATCATGGGATTCATCTCTGAAGTCCTCAGGCCTAAGAGCTCCTGATGATATAAAGAAGGGCCTCCTTCCACCTCCTAACCAAAACACTGGTTCAGAGCCTCTTACCAGGCAGTTTCTATATAAGTGTATCTTCTGTGGGGATAACAGCACAAAGAAACCATTTTTTAGGTGGAAATAAATGTAAAGAAAATACTAGAATCCTCTGAAGAATCTGATGTTTCTCATGGTTCAGCAACATATCTCTTTGAAGCTATATTGGAAAATGAGAGTGTAATGGGAAAAAGACTCAGAGTTGAGAATGTGTAGGTTCTCTAGTTTGGTTTCTGTTTTAATCTGAGTTAACAGCTGCTGGAAAAGAAAGTGATAGGGTCATGAGACTACTTTTGTCCAAACCAATTTACATGGAAGATTTGATACCTTTGCCTTACGGTGGTTTACTGGTTATTTTGTCTGTAAAGGTATTTTAATTTTTTAGGACATTGTTAGTTCTGTTTTTCCTGTATGCACTGCATTACAGACTGACATATTTGTTAATACTAAGCTTCCTGTTCTGAGGAACTTATTCTAATTTTTAAAATATGTAAATATTGTATTCTAATGAGAGATTTGACTTTTGGAATGGGATTCATTAAAGTTTAATGCCACAATAGGTTCAGCAAAGTCTGACTGGGACTGAACCTAAACAAGCACTCTCTGGCAGGAACCAGTGCTTGCCAACATGTGACAGACTTTGTGACATGGGACAAGAATGCAATTTCTGTAGCTGATCTCTCACTACAAAGACCCCAGTTCCTGTTCATTAAGTTCAATAACACAAGTCTTGGACACATTAGCTATTCATTTACTGAAACAATGTTTTCTTGCACCTTTGTGAATTAATCTCCAGCTCTATTCCTGGCCTCTCATTTTCTTCTCTTTTGAGTCCTCAGCTGTAATCGTTGTCTTAAATGATAGCTTTGCGCTGTGTACAGCCAAAGGGCAGGCAGGGCTGTGCAGCTTCACTGGGTAATCTACTACAGAGCAAGCAAAGCACAGGAAGCGTCTTAATAGCAGATCACCAACCTTATATGCCAGTGGAAAACTGAACTAGCTTCTTACTATTGCAAAAATACATAAACATGCTTTCACCTAAAATAAATTGTCCATGTGAAATCTTAAGCAGACTTATCTTATGTGGAAGAAATACCATTCCATCAATGTCTAGAGACAGTCACAATTTTGTTTGTTTTTGCTTATCTCCGCTTTTTGTGTCCAGTTAAATACATTCCAGAATTTAAATTCAAGGAAGCCCAAGAGTCTAATGATTCACACTTCCAGCTGCTCAGGAACTGTGAAAATGGAACACCTAGGAGCTTACAAAGTAACAGCCACATTGAAAATGATTGCCAGTGAGCAATTGGAGATGCTGGGTAACTGCATTTTGCGGGGATTGTGCTGTGAAGCCATGGGCAGTGAATATTTCTAAACATCTGATCCCAGAATACCATCCTGGCACCTGGTATGAGAGCCTTCTGAAAATGCTGTATAATTTGCAAGGTCCCAGATGATTTTTATCTGTAGTAAAGGATTTCTTACTCTGTTCTTTTCCTTTTCTCCCCACCAAAGCCACCTCTTCATATCATAAAAGGGGTAAATGTGGGATTCCAGGCAGTTGAGTTTTATTTCTGGCTCTGCCATTGCTTGAGCAGGTGATCTGTACAAAGCCATGGAACACTTTTTTCTCTCTGCTCTCTTACATGGGACCAGTGCTCACCCAACTTGTGACAAACATTGAGAATTTTCTTCCAGCTGTAAATTATCATCATCAGCAGCATAAGATTTGAAGTTACTGAGGAGGAATATATTCTTTCTTTGTGGGAAGCCTTTGAAAGGCCAGATTCTTATAGCAGTATGCAATGTTCAGGTTTTGAAGCACATTTTTTACACATGGTGGGGTTTTTTTAAGCTGTTATATTATCACACCTGCTTAACATACACAGCAGGCAGCAGGCATTAACTTTGCCACCATGATCCAGTCTTTGACCTGCTATGAGCTGCAGTTCATCCATTGTATATTGACTGATTTTCCTTATCACTCCTTTCTCAAACCTTTACTTAATGACCCTGTGTAGGTTTAATCTCCTACAGACAGCCCTTGCCAGCTTTGTGCTGCTGTCAGGCAAATGAAGATGCAGTAATGTCTGTTGCTTGATTTGCACTGCTGTCATTGAGGAATTTTTTCCAGACTAGAAGAAATCACTGTTAATCATTAACTAGGGAAGATCTATGCAGTTGGCTGTTATCCCAGAAGCTGGACTAAGCCATAAATGATAATAACAGTTACTAGTTTAGAAAATTTTATCCCAGTAGTTTTATTTCACTCAAAATTGTTATCATTAAGAAGCTGCTTGTAGCTTAATGGAGGCTTTGGCAGATTGAGCCAGCAGTAGCTAAGTGTTCTGTTCTACAAGACTGGTTACGTTTTCCACAGGAAATTGTTTTATAAATCATCCTGGAAGTTTCAGCTTATTTGAATGCCTGAGGGTGAAGCACACTGTAACAATATGTAACGGGGTTTGAGAGGATTGTGGGCCTTTGCCCAGCCACCAGTTGATATTGTCACCCCAATCCTACGAAATGCTGAAGTAAAGGAAGCTCCCTCATAGAGAATGTACAACTCAGAAGACTGTCCCAATGTGCAAATTAATTACTTCTTAAGGACTAATATTAGAGCTAGTAACTGATTGGCAAGAGATGCTTAGCAAGGAAACAGTGGAAGGGAATAATTTTTGTAAGTATTTTTCAGAGTATTTTAGCTGCTTCTTAGTAAAAAGCTGAATTTTCAAAGGCCAAAATGACACTCTAATAAAAGTAAAGGGTTTTTTCCTAATAAATAGATTTCCAGTTAGATGGATTTGGGTGGATTTTTTTGCGGGAATCATGCCTCAAATGTTTTCACATACAATGTGATGGATTTTTAGCTTCTAGATATTACCTGTGTGGGAGTTACATTTTTAAAAGCTTGGATATATATAGTCTCTAGTCATTTTTTGAATTGTGAACAAGATATTTATTATTCCTTTATTTAAAAAACCTTAGCGCCAGTAAACTATTTGCATCACTATCTGCTTTCTCTCACAGTGCTTAGGCTGGTGTGCCAGGACACTATACAGCATATCTTTTACTGTCACCCAGATTGAATAAACTCCTAGAGACAAAGTTCCTAGGTACCATGGTGAATATGAAATTTTATCTCCTCCAAATACATACCACAAGCTTCCTTTAGTGAATTTCTGATTCAAATCTAATAGCTGTAATTAAGTTAGAGTATTCTTTTGATAGAACAAAATCCAAAGAGTGTGCATCCAGAAAGTCTGCAGCCTCTCAAATGTTCCAAAAAGGTTTTCTTTCAGTATAGGCAACAAAATTACAGAATTTACATACAAAAATACATAATAATCTCTTCTCATTTCAGTCAGTCAAGAAAGAAACAGTTGATACTGCCATGACATTGAGCAGATTGCTGCTGATAGACCAGGGGGTTTCAGCATACCCTCTTTAAATTCTCTCCCTGTCCTGCTGAGATGCTTGGGAGCTCTTCTGAAGCCTGGTGGCAGTTGTAAACCATGCTGCTTGCCTGTATTAAAGTGCAAACAGAGGATAACAACCAGGATTAAAAAGAGGATAAATAGAGGATAACTCTTCGGCCCAACAAGAGAAACAACTTTACCTGCCTTATTTGTCTTGGTTAGGACCCAAATGCTGTGCCATAGCAAAAGTACCATTGGGAAACACTTAGCTCTGCTCTACGTCCAATAAATTGGGCAATTTACACTTGATTAAATCCAGTACTGACCTTGGCCCCTGAGCTAACATTTTCAGAAGATGGAATTTTCTCCCATGAGATTCAAATCTTCTCAAAGTGTGAAAGAAGAAAGTAAGTTTTTTTCTACACAGCACCTTCTCTTTTGTACTTTAAGGAAAATTTTTTGCATAGTTACAAATGTGTTTGTGTGTCTTAATCTTTTTCTTTCTTTTGCAGTACTTTCCACATAAGAATCTGAAGATGTTTCTGCCAGTCCAACCTTTCTGAATCTCAGGCACTCCAGGGGCTTTTGTCCTCTAATGAGGGCTTCTTAGAACTCAGTAGGAAGTACTGAAATAATTGTGGTCTACAAAGAGACAGAAGCATCTTGTGATCTACAGCATATTTGGAACAGACGCGCTTTTATCTTCACTGCTGGCCAAGCTGGTTGGTTGTTGGATTGTGATTTTTCTTTTTTTCCCCCTTTTTTTTTAACAGTCAGAATCAGAATATTATTAAAGGTATTTCCACAGAGTTTTTATATTTATGAATATTTAATACTGTTCTTAAAAGTGCAAAAAAAATGTTGAGAGAAAGATTATCTTTGGTGTGTTTTCCGAGACTATTTGAAAGAAAGCATGGGCCTTAAATAATGAGATGCCTCTATCACTGTGTTGTACAGCTGGGATCTTGCATGGAAAATACCTGAAGTGAAAAAACTGCAGTCAAGATCAAGCTCCCAGTGTTGAAGACAACCACAGCCCAGGTTTGCCTTTCAGCCACTGGAATGGCAACTGCTGGGTTTGGTGCTTACCTTCAACCAATATTTTATGGATTGTTGTGTCCTTATAAAACTTGAAATATTTGCCTTTTGCATATGATAACTGCTTATATGAATAATTTCTTCCCAAGATAAATGTTAAAACTGTGTCCTTATTCTCAAAGGGGCTCCTGCATTTTACTCATTCTATGTTGAATGGAGGAACATAGTCATCTGTAACTCACGAAGAAGCTGAAGAAGCACAGAACTACTATTAAGGACATGAAAAGATATTTTCTTTCTAAACAAGCTATGCAATCTCTGCCATAAAATGCATGGATGCAGTTTGATGTTTCTCTTTCCCCTCCAGCTGGAAATCAGATAGATCTTTTTGGTTTGTTTCTTTTTTTACTTCCAGTATTGTTTAGGTACTGGGGCCTGAAGACAATCATATGTGTATTAATTACTGTTCTAACAGTCAATAGAAGGGCTCTATCACTTAGATGGCTTCTGTATCACAGTCATCACAATTAAAACTTTTGAAGCATTCTGTTGTGCTTTGAGAATTTTTAGACTGACCACATAGTAATTTCCTTTCTGATCATTATTCCAATTACTATAAAGTTAAATCTTTCGAAGGATATTGTATAGTAAACTGTTAAAGTAGAGAACCTAACCTGTTTATCATTTCTGTAGGGACGGTGATGCTTCTCTACCTCGGAAACTCTTCTGTGTGGTGAGCTTGCAGGGTAGCTTGCTGTTCAGATTTACACACTGTGAATAAAGAAGAAATATTTCTCTAGCAGCATATGTGTACATTAAAATATCAGGGATATTCAAGGTATACAGGACAGACGTGTCTAAGATTGCACAGTGAAAATGATACTTGTTTGTTAGTAACAACATTTATTTTTAATACATATCTTAGAGCTATCATGTTCAGTGATGTTTATAGCATTTTAATGCTTCCTCCTACTGATTTCTGTTTAGATAAAGGAATTAAAACCTGAATTCCCTTACCCAAGTTAAAACTAACAGAAATCAATCCTCATATTCAGTTCTGATTGAGTAAAAAGAGATTCAAGCCTGGTTTTCATTTTGAGCAGATTAAGTTTGATATATCGGCTGATTCAAATTATTTGCAAGACATTGGCATTAGGAGAGATTGTGTTAAAATTACTTCCTATTAATTGAAGTATCAGCCTAATTTTTTAAAAAAATTATTTCAAGAGAGACATTGAATCTTGGAAGCCTTGTGAAATGTATAGGAGGATATGATTAGGATGTATTTGTAACATACCAGGTTGCAAGATTTGGGATCAGATTATCCAGACAAAAAGGATCTGGTGCTGATGACGTAGGTCTATTCCTTTTGGCATCAACATTCTTCTGTGTGTTAAGATTATTATTAGCTAAAATTCCTGTTTTCCTGACGCTGTGTCATTCTTGGGTTATATCATACTCCCTTCTTAAAGGATGAGTGGCCTTGGAAGCGCTTAGTATTTTGTTCCCCTGTGTCCTCCCTGACCTAAATGTCACAAAGCACTCAGGAGACACTTGAGTTGCAGCCAGATGTTTGACCTTGGAGTCACCCACCTGAGCTGAGAAAGAAAAAAGAAATTAGGAGCACATTGTGGAGAAATATTCTTGTCCATAGAGATGAGTTCTTGCAAAATACTACAGATACAAATGTGTGCAACTGTCCTAACTGCCTTTATTTTTTTTTACTTAAGTTCATGTCCTGTAACAAAAACCGGAGCAACACTGTGTGTCCCTGGTGTGTGAGAGAGATGCACACACTTAATCCTTCAGCACTGCCTAGTGGTAGGTGAGTATTTCCATCATGTGATGGCAAAAGTGAGGGATAGATTTCTGAAGAGCTTTGTACTTATGCTTTCACAGTTGTCTGTAGCTGGATGTTTTGCGACCAGCAGTTTTCTTACAGCAAGACTGTTGAGTGAGTAGTTCAGTGTGATATAAATTTAATCCTGTCACGAGGTACCAAGCCTGCTGGCCTTTGGCATTACTGGCACAATCTAACAGATTCTCTAGCAAGTGTTTCTTCAACCAGCCTTACTCTAAAAGAACTATCGGGACATGTGGAAAGAAACAGTAAAAGAGGTTTAGATTTGAAACAGTTTTGGATTTGGCCCAAAAGCAAGAGTACCTACATTTTGAAGTGCTAAAAAATATTAAATGTAAACAGACATTACTATATTCCTTCAAAAATGGACAAATTAAAACCATTACCTAAAGTCTCTATCAAAACAGCTGTGTGTGTGAGCTCTCATTTCTATACAGTTAAAGCAGCTTGGGGACAAAAACCAAGAAAGTTGTGAAAGTAAATAAAACAGTATAAAAAAGTAAGAAATAACTTGATTATTTTAATCGATCGTTGTTTTAAGGAAATACAGTAAGCCAAGATTTGCAACAGCCTTCAGGCCAAAATCTGATTTGCATTACTTCCACATTAATCTCCAGTAACTGCTGACTTCAGTGGAATTAACTCAGGTCTGTAATTGGATCTGTGCTGGGGAAAGTACTTGAAATTTTGCTGCAGTTCTTGGTGCCCTCTCATGCCCTTTTAATGTAATCTTCAAATGCGGAATGCTCTTTTCTTAACCAATAACCACATGCTCCTCTTTGTCAACAGGCTCACTGTTGGAATCTCTTGCAATTTCTTGCAGTCACAGAGGAACAGTCTCCTTTCCTTTTCTCCCCAGGGCTAATTTTTATCTCCTTGTGCATGTTAGAAGCACTTATGATGAAACCTCACAAGGTGGCACCACACCACTATAGCAAGTCAAAACTTCATAACTTCATTTAACAGTTTAAATGTCCCTGAAATACAGGATGCTCTACAGAATCTATGATGCCACAAACAAAAATATGAAACTGTGGTTAATTACTGATTTTAAAACTGTATGTAATTACAGAGAAAGCTTTGTGTTTCTCAACAGCATATCAATAAAAATATGTTTTAATAAAGTCTGTGAAAATTGAAATGTACATTAAAAATTAAAAAGGGATTTTCTTGCTGAAATGGTAAAAACTCATATTCTAGACACTTGAATAGGTTAAGATAATATTCTAAAATAACAGAATATAAAGTAGAGTTTTTGGTGTGGATGGGAAATATTACACTTGTCAGTTCAGAATCCCCAGTAAATCAATTTATGCTGAAATAACAGCAAGATCAAGAAGAGTTTATAATGTTACTGCCCAATACATCTTGTCTGGGACAGACAATGGAGTGAAATTGGATGAGGAAGACATTAAAGATAATAAAATTATACTTGTTCGTGTCCCTAGGAAGATGTATGTCTGAGAAAGAAGTACAGAAAACATGAACAGATGTTCTCCTCTTTTGTCTGTATCATTTTGCAGTTTTGGGTGTCTTGTAGAGATGTTAGTGACACTGAGTGACTACCACATTTTCTTTGGTGGGAAAAGAGAGAAGACTGTTCTTGGTAGAATTCAAAGAACATCAGCATTTCAGATAACAGTTCCTTTATTTAGCTGTAGGTTCTGCCATTCTTGTCTGTAAGATATTTTACAACCTGAACTCCAAGCGAAATTCCCCACTGCCCTTTCCTTCTGACTGCCTCTTGTTGGCAAGAGCAGTGAGGAGCCCAGGTGTGCCAGCCCTGGGTGCTCTGCAGTTGCAATGTAGACAAGTCCTTCCTTCTGCTCTTTATCAGTCAGGAGCTGCTCAGAGCCAGCTGTTTTCATGCACAAAGCCCTGACTGCCATTGTGCATTCTGCAGGTAGAGGCTCTGTAGCTGCTCAGTGCATACTCACAAGCCCTGCAGCACAAGGCACCATCTGTACCCTGCTCTCCAGTTCCTGCACGGACAGCTTGGGGCCGGATGTGCCTGCAAATGTAGGGCAGAGTGGTTTAACTCTGCTGAAGAGGGTTGTGGGCACCAGGCCAGCCTCCTCCTTTTCTAACTGTAACTTTTCTCCACTGAAATCAGTGGATGTGGCAGCCTGCCAGGAACAAGGCAACTCATTGCTGTGGGCTTAATCACAACTTGGGCAATTCAGTAGGGATCAAGCTTGCCCTGTGCTCTGCACACTGACAAGCTCTGGAAATTAGTAGCTGCTGGTTGAAGGGGTAGTAATTGAAGAGTTTGGTCTGGTCCCTCATGTAGGGCTCTCAGCAAGCAGGTACAAAGTGGCTCTGTTTCCTTGATGGAAATGGTTTACAGTTTAGTCTGGGAAAGTATTCATCGTTCCAGAAGCCAGATCCAGCATTTTCATAGGCCTCTCATCCCCTTGGTTATGGGTGTTATGGTTGTTATGGTTACAGGCTGTTCCTCACATCACTCTGGAGGCAGCACTTCACAGATAGTGAATTCATGCTGATCATTAATAAACTTTTATTAGCAATGTAACATTCAGGGTTATTTCAATAGCATATAGAAATAAATTGATATTCACCAGATTTTCCCCCATCCCAGCTGAAAGGAAATGATCTCCTACTTAGACATCTGCTTATAGAATCAGAGAATCACAGAAGATGCTGAGTTGAACCCTCAGGATCATTGAGTCTAGCTCCTGGCCCTGCACAGGACACCCCAAGAGTCATTCCAGGTATGTGACAGTGGGGTCCAAACTCTTTCAACTTTGTCTGGTTTGGTGCTGTGACCACTGTAATTGAGGACTAGTAGGCCCTGAGAGGAAAGAGTATTGCTATTTTAATCAAAATGGTATTTTGCATTTTCTGAAAATGATATTGGTTTTTTTTTTCTTAATACTTTTATTTCTTTTTATCTTTATAGATAAAAAGTTCTGCATAGAAAAAGCTGTAGATTTAGAGAGAATTCCCTCTAGAAGAAGTTTGAAAGTGAAAGACTGTTACTGTTCTGCCTAAACAGATAGGGTAATTGATGAGTATATTCACAGAAATAAAGTCAATTCCAGAAAATTCAGTGAGGCCTTTCATATGGTTAAAATGTTTAATCTCTTTTATGGCCATTTTAATGATTATTATTCTTCTAATGTTAGAACCAAACATGATAAGGAGGTAAGAAAAATTCCCTATTGTAATTTCACACATGCTCATAATGACAGTAGCATTAGAATTTGCATTCACAAAACCGTCTTAGTACACATCTTAAAAATTTGGCTTTCTGCAGAATTTGCTTGCAAATATTCCTAGTGGAACAACTTAGTCCCATGCGACTAATTGTCAGTACTTTTTCCATTTCCAGTTATCTCCTCTAACTGAAAAAGCAGAGGGAATAATTGATGTTCAGAGACATTAATGTGTTTTGAGGTATTTTCATTCCAAGAAACTCACCAAGTTAAACAGTGGGTTATTAATATGCTCAGCCTGATTGGCTTAGAGGAGGTTTTTTTCACACTGTGATAATTTCTGTGGAAGCCAGATATCCTTGGAGGCTAGATCTCCACAGGATTCCTACTCACTTCAGTAGGCAAACTTCAGATTAGGTGCTTAAATAATATTTTCCTTTATTCAAGCATGGAAGGCACAAACAAAAAAGTCAAAACTTGTAGATTATAAATTATTCTGTCTCTGAAGAAATACTAATATGCAGGCAGAGATGGAAAACAGATTTACTGCATTTACTCATTCTTTATGAGACAGTATGTAAAATGGAAGAAAACATTAAAACTTTGTATGACAGAGAAGTTAAGAGAAATTGTAATTCTCTAGTACATCACTTTGATTTTAAAGAGCTTATTAAAACATGAATAGCTAATCTGAGAGTACTGAAAAATGAAAAAGAACTTTGTTAGCCATTTCATCTGTATCTGACACATTTTGTTTGAAAGTCTAAGCTTTACCACACTAAAAAAAGAACATTGGAGCTCTCATAAAGAAGACAGGCATCAGAGTTTTCACTCTATTTTTATTTACTGTAAAACTGTACAGAACTCAGCTAAAATTCTCTCATTTGCTTCTTGAAATGAGGACATTGTGTACACAGAGAGCCTGCAGACTTCCCACTAATGCCACTGCCCTTGGCATTATGAGTAAGCATTTGACAGAACAAGCTCTGGTAAAACCAGAGGAAATATTTTCAACAGTGTCTTCATATTTTGACCAAACTTCTTCTGGGAAGAAACCTGAGATTCGTTATATCCTTTTGAAAATATCAGTGTGTCCTTTGAAGGTTCACTATTATTTGTATCATTCAGCAGAGATGGGGTAGAACACCCAGTGTTTCTGCAGTTCTTGTGTTGTATTCTGGAGAATAACAATATAGGGAAAACTGAGCCTGTTATCTGAGAAGAGCCTAGCAAAAACCTTGACTTAGTAAAATGAAGCTGGGGGGGTTATGAATGCTGATGAAACACAGGAAGCTTGATTCAGTGACCTGAATTTGGAACCCTACAAAACCTTCTAGCTTTCCTTATCCTCTTTATCTAGGATATAAAGCATGTGGAATTATTTAATTGATGTCTGATCCAATAACCTACAAATGTGATTCTTTGTGGCCTTTAATTCTTTTTATATTTCACTAAAAAGGGGGGAAAAGAAGGGTATGCCAAAGGAAGGAGAGTCAAGGGCATTTTCCTGGACATCTAATGATTTATTCTGCTCCCAAGCAGGATCTTCAATCACTTCCACAACTGCTGAGGCAGCCAATTTCTAAACTTTTTTATCTTAGAAGGCCATTATAGGGGCAGAAGGAAAGGACAATCCCAGCAGTAATTTTAAATCAAGATTCATAGGTGATTTCATTTTTGTGAATGAGATTTCCTTTCTGTTTAAGATAATACTTATTTTATATGTTTCCACTTAAGACAATACTTCTTTTATATGTTTCCACTAATGGTGACACTGGAGTAGTGTTGCTGGCTGCCTGTATTATTTTTTTTTTCTTTTTTGAACTCATGAAGCAATTTATATCCTTTCTTTAATGATTTTTGTTAGCTCACAAAAGAAGTCTGGGGACTGTTGTCAGCTGTGATTTATACTTGTCTGTGATTCATAGTAGGAATTTATGATTTGTCTGATTTGTATCTTATATCTCTGAGTGTAATGAGCTGCTAAAAAGAATTACCTTAAAGCTAAATTGTATTCAAATGCTAGTAGTACTGAGAATAGAATTTAGGCCTGATGCTTCTTTGAATGCACATGGTCAGTAAAAGCAAATGAAGATAATGGAAATAGCTACATGTGCTTCTGGAATACTCCCACTACTTTGGGATCTGGAGGATAGAAATTCCTCTTCCTTGTATTTCTGCCTTCAATCAGTTGACATGCAAAAGTGCAGAACACTAGTAGATTTTTAAAATAGAGCTTTTCCAAACTTCATAAGAAGACACAATATATTTTGGTCAAAAATTTATATAGATTATGGGAGACAAGCCCTAACTACTGTGTCACCAATTTTTTTTTTTTTCCATGGGTGTGTGGTTGCAGAGTTTTTTATTCTGAAGAGTTATTTTGTCCATCACTGAACTAGGAACAAGATGTATAATTTGTATCCAGAGTCTGCAGAAAAAGCACAGGGGAGTGTCTAGACACTATGAGAAAGAGCCTTTTCTTGGTTAAAAAGTTATTCCACTTTAAGTACGATCATTTTGTCTGCTTTAAGATTAGTGAAATTAAGTGGAATAAAGTGTAATTAAGATTGTCCCAAAAAAAGAAATTGTCTTTTTTTGGGGTTATTTCTGTTCTTATTTTACAGCTTGTTTATTCAGCTGTAACTGCAAATGTCTAACAGTACCTTGAGGATGTCTGAACAGAGAAATAGCAACTATCAAACCATACCTTGGTGTAAAATACTACTAGAAAGCCTTGATATGCTGAGGGTATCCTCAGTCCCAGCAGTACAGCCACAGTAGCACAACTCTGTACTCAGGTACACAGTTACCCTGCCAAAGCATTGTGCCAGAACTACCTGGCCAGAGGGGGTTCTACTTCCATGTCAGGCTGTATTGTCCCATGGAACCCTTAGTTTTTTTCTTAATGGATGTTTCTTGTCTCTTGATCCATTTGGTGCTAGAGCTCTCCACAAGAACTGCCCATATCCTACCCTTTTTCCTCAGGTAAATTTATCAGACCTTCAGGAATTGTGTCTCATTTGGGACTAAAGAGTCTGGATTGACACTTAGTGCACTGACAGTAAATAAGCCAAGTTAGTTGTCCTTATTACTCCCTATTTTCAATTCTTCCATCAGCCTTCCTCCAACACCCTTCTGTCAGCCCTCTCTCCTTTCTGCTTCCTTTGCTGAATACAATACTTGAGATATTAGTTTTCTCTCCAAAAGCTCTGCTACAGTATGTAGATGTCGCATGCCAGAAATAACTGGGTTGTGTCAGTGCACAGCAGTCTTGTGACTGGGGAGCTGTTCTGATAAATGCTTGAGGTTAACTCGGTGAAGCCCTCAGAAGATTCCAAACAAAAGTGATTGATAGAGCTGTTAATTGCTTTGAATAGGGTATCTATTCCCTCACCTTCGTGAAGACTTCCTCAGTACCCCAAAAGGCAATAGAATGCAATGCTGGTGGTGTAAACTGACACTTCTCAGACTGAGCACACATGGACAGTGTTTTCTGACAAGTACTATTGCAAATTTGGCATATATAATTCTGGTAACATTGGATACAGGAGAGAATTGTCTGGATATGAGGGGATAATTTTCTCCTCACCTTTTCTTAGACAACACTACTATTCAATATCTGCCTCAGTGGGACAGGATTTCTGGTTAGTTTGGCTACAGATTTAAATGTTGTGATTTACTCTTGAATCTGTATTTCCTCAGCTGTCCATGTGCTTCCTGTCTTTCTACAAAGCCAAAACCAGGAGTTTCAAAACAGAAAAACACAGGAAAAGCTGCCGTGATAATATTTGTCTTGAGTGGAAACAAATAGCCATAGAGATTTCCTGCAAAATAATTTTCATGTGAAAAATGTAGCCTGTATTCTAAACCAAATAATCTGACTAAATCTCTCTATTTTTAGTTTGGACTATATCTGTTACACCTTTTTCTTTTTTTTTTAAATATATGTCTTTCAGTTAACCATTTGCAGGGTTTTTTGATCCCATTCTTTTTTGACAAATACAATTAGCCTTTACTAGAATATTTGATTAATTTATTGAAAAGCAATGAATAGACTTGTTATGCAGTTAAGAACTCAAAAATTAAAAGGATTTGAAGAAAGCTTATTTGCAAAGAGCTGGTGTGACTATTTGATGTAACTTTTAGCTAATACCTATAAGTATGTTAAGCAGTTCATGGTCTACACCAAAAGAAAAGTTCCTGTCCAAAGCATTTACACTGGAATTCATCCTCTTGAAGTTCAAACACTACAGTGATTCACTCTCCATCATTATCTGCTGCTTTCCCACTGACACAAGATGGAAACTGGAGGGAATTGATTTCTCACTCACAACATACCTTCCATCTGTGGATTATACTGAACTTGCCACTGCAGCTTTAAGCCTCAGTTACATATCTAAGGACTGGGGAGAGGAATCAGCTTTCAGTGAGATGGACATTCAAAGTGAAGATAAAATAGCAAGAAATAAGAGCTTGTCAGGATAAGAATTACAACAGTAAGTGCTGGTGGCACTGGAGGTTGTGTGTAAACTGTAGCTGTAAATACAGAACCATCCACTGAGGCACACACATTATCTGAGCTTGTTCCTACCTGCAATTCCTGGGAAAAACAACTGGAACAAGATAGTGAAGGTTTCTCAATATTCCCATTACTGCAATTATCTGACATCAACATTAAATCTCAGCTATGAAGAAGAGGTTTCTATTACAGTGTAAATGGAGGGAGGGAAGTGATTGAAAACTACTGTATGTGGAAAGAAGGAAGTTTGGGGGCTACTGAAGAAATGTAGTTTCATGGTTGCAGCTAATACAATGGAAAGGTGTGAGTCAGGCTACAGTGTACCAAGAAATGAATTAGAAAGTCAGGATAAAGGCCACAGTGTGATTGACAGGTGAGAAAACTGGCTGGGCCTTTGAAAGGTTGTGCTGAAAGTATGCGCAACTTAAGACACTAATGGGCTGTATAACTGTTATTTAGCAGTTTTAATCAGATATAAATCTAGGTGATCATGGAATCTTTCTTTTTACCGGACACTTCTGTAAGTCACCATTGTATGTATATATATTTGGTTCTTCAAAGGAATGAAGTATGATATGGAAGTACATCCAGTTATGTAATATAAAGAAAAAATCTATATAAATGGAAGTAAGTTACACTGTATGCAGCCAAAATTATTGCTTTGTTAATTGTGTCACTGTCTTTGATTATATCTCTTACTCATTTTTATATATACATATTATATTGTTGGTTTTTCACAAGTATTAAGATGAATGCTATGGCTTTGCTGTATGGATATAGGTTTTTATTTCTGCTATTAGCAGAAATTAGGTATAGTGGTAATAGTTGATATAGTATACTTGAACTGTCTGTGTGGTTGGGATAACACCCAGTGAACAGATGATGGGGACTCTGCTGCTGACATGCCATTTATCAACCCTTGCGGACTGTGGAAAGCATGAACCAAGGCCCAAACTGAAAGTGATAAGAAGATGGATTAAAACCACAGCCAAGAAACACACATGATCCAAAACGGTGGACGCAAGGAGTGTCCATGCTAAACAGTTCCCGGAATATGTAAACTGGTTTGTGGCAAAGTTTGAATATGCATGAAGGTCTATGAATATGCAACAGGCTGAAGTAATGGAAAAGGTATTAAATGGGTACCTCCAAGATAATAGGTGTGCTCTTGGCAGAATGCCAAGCACTAGGCCATTTAACCCTTTGCTTTATTTCTGTCTTTTATTGTCTTTTTTATTAAAGCTCTTAAATTTTACCAGGAAAGTGAACTTTGTTTTTCACATCCATTAATCATTTAATCTCTACAACAGTACTCAAATTTCTGCTTTTCCTTTTCAGCATACCTGCCAAGCCTCCTTTTCAGCATACCTGCCAAGCCCTGTAGCCATTCTCCAGCCAGTGGGGATCCACATAGATGCTGATAATATGATGATGACTGTGTGCATATGGATTGCTCAGCTCCTTGCCGAAGTTAAGTAATTCCTGCTTTTCTGTTCATAAGGGGTCTAGTTTGACTCTTCTACACAACTACCGACTTGCCTAGATATCTTCACAAGTCAGATTACAGATGTTCAGCTAGAAATCAACGCTGCCATTCATTAATTCTATAATTGTTGCTTTTTCATAGCAAAGAGTTCTTGCTAAAATGCAGTGCAATAACAGCAAAAAAAAGTAAACCCACGTATTAATGTTTTCATACACTCAACTGATGTTAGATGAGACAGTTAACTGAAGTTAAATAAGATCTTTCCTACTGAATCAGAAACTGCATCTAAGCTTCCCTGCTTATCCATAGCTTGTATCTTTTTTTCCATTTTGAGAGAGGAACACAAATGGTGAATGTGCAAGAGGAATGGAGCACCATCTAGTGCTTAAAGAATAATGCTGGAGAATGAGACATTGCTAGCAGTTAAAATAGCCCATGTAATTCTTTGGCTGACTTGTTTGCATAGAAGGAAGGAGTATATTCTGGAAATGTAATATTGTGATGTTCTTCATGGACCTTGTGGTGACTGAGAGGCAGGGGGATATAGAATGACATGACAGACTGCATCAGAAACAGTCATTTGGAAAAGTACTTTGCCTGTTTGCTGGTTAAAGAAAAAGCTTAGGAAAGGTTTTCTCATTCTCCATCTCCAAATAATTTAAATAATACTAGGCCAAAACCATTCAGCCCTCGAAATAACATATGATACAATATGCATGTACTATCATAGGCTATAGTGGGGTGGCAGTACTTACTTTGGCAGTGACAGGAACCTGCAAAATGTTTGTTAAAATGGAGTAAAAGTAACAGTATAGCCCACATCTCAGCATGCACGTTTGGGCTGACGCTGTGTGGGAGAGGAATGGAGAGAGACAGTTGTCTGTAGTTCCATTGTACTGGAAAGAAAAGACCAGTGGATGTTCTATGTGAGCTCTGAAAAACTCTAGGGTGCATCTCTAATGGAATCCCTATTTGTCAGAAGATATCAGACAAGAGACAAAGTAATTTTTGCTTTCTGTGATGCTGAAAAGATAGGCTGGAAATAAATACCCATAGACCAATGTCTATAAAGGAGCTATTTCTTTATTGCAGTGTTTGATGTGAGACAGATATCTCCGCCTAACTCTCCCACCCTTGTCAAGTGCTATAGTATATTTTTACAGTAAGTATTGCTTAGTGTTACTGCGTCACTACAACATCATCACATATGTGCTGGAACTAATTTACATAGTATGAGCTCATGTTTATTGGATAGTTCCATTGCACTGGGCTTGTGCCTTCCCAATATGGGGGTCGTCAGGGGTCTTTGAGGGAGGCTTTCAAGGTCTTTTTCACATCTGAACTTTTCAACTTTGTCTTCAGAGCATGCGCAGTTACAGTGTTCCTTGGTCTATCTGGTCTTAACTGGCCTAAATTCTTTGTTTTGTGGCTAATTGGCTTTGCACTTGCCAATTTCTCATTAGCACTATACTTTTCTGTCTCTAAAGCTATCCACCTGGTGAGTTTTTTCTTCTTTTTTTATCTATTCTGCATTAAGCAACTAGTTAACCATATAGTAACCACTACCTTGTATGGGAAGTTACTTATATCAGGTTATATAGGTATAAAAGTTATGATTCAGGTTATATAGGTATATATAGGTTCATGTTATATAGGTATCAGGTTATATAGATATATAAAAAGTCATTATTTAGGTTCTATTGATATCAGATTATATAAATATATCAGGTTATATTGATATCTTATAACTCAGGCTATATAAACATCTTGTAACTTTGATCTAAGTTATATAGGCATCATCTGTTTTGTGAAAAGAATCAGTGTATGCTCTCAGCCACTCTAATTTTGGAGCTGTGATCTCACTTTAATCAAAAGCACAGTACAGATGTGCTGTTTTATTTATCGATGTTTCCTGCACTTCTGTAAACATGACAGCATGAGCCTGGCACAGACACAAACTGTATTTCCTCTGCCTCTACATTGATAATAAACTTTCTTTTTCTTGCATATTTATCTCTTTTTTTTCAGAATAAATGTGCCCTTATTCAGGAACCATGAATGCTCATATTCATTAAAAGATAAAGTCACTACAATTATAACAAGTTAGACCAACCTCAAATTTTTGAGAGTAAATACATTTATATTTTTTATGTGGAGTTATTGGCCTTGCCAGACAAAAGTGCTATAACTAAAATATTAGTTAATTTTTAGGAGAGAAAAACATACCAGGATAAAAGAGAATTTCAAGTATTTTCATGTTTGACAGGCTTTGTGGTCCTTTTGGGTGTATAATGACTGTCTCACTGTGTGTAATATTGGCTTGCCTGTTCCATATGCTTAGGAGTACACATGTACACAGCGTCATTGACACTGGCTTTTGGGCAGGAGGGAAATATTGCCTTGTGATATGCTATTTTTATTTGTTTTCTAGACATTTGTTAGCAACAGAATGTCATCTATGCATCCTGGACATGAAAACATGAAAGGAAAAAGCAGGTAAAAGTATTGTTTTCATTTATATTCACCACAACAATTTAGAGATAAGTTGCTTTTATTTGCCAGTCCACATCTGGATTTGTCTGTGAAAAAAAGGGCATACATGAAATAAGGAACTTATTTCCCAACAAGGGGAACTGTGTGCTTACATGAATCAGCTGTGAAATTAGGGGATTCTCCTGCTTACAAGTGTAGTAAGGAAGCTAAACAGAAAATTAAAAAAGAGAAGTACTGACAGCAAATTTTTGAGGATTTGGGATCCTGTGATTCTTTGATTTGCTGCAGGACATAATCACTGATAGCCAGCAGGAGTCATGGGTGCTCAGCACTCAGAGAACAAGGCCACACTTCACTACACCGATGAGATAATGTTACATATCAGGGATAAGTGCAGGGGCACTTCCACTTCTCTAAATGTCTGAGATAAGAAAGCATCAGCTTCTAAAGATAATTAGTGTTTCCCCTGTGTTAACTCATGCTCCAGCAAATGACACTTTCCAACAAAGAGCATGATGAATACTTTGTATTTGGGGAAGAAGAGACTGAGCAGTATGTATAGAAGAAACATTACTGACCTGTTATTGCAGCAGGATCAACCCTTCTTACTGTCCACATTTACTAAAAGAATCCTAAAAGAAAAATACCTAGCCTTAATTTGCAACGTGTAATCTTTCAGTGAATCCCATTTATGTAGTGTGAGTTGACTGGGGAGGTAACGTCCACTCCTCAATTTCTATAACAAATCACTCATGTTTTCCTTCTAGCAGAACACTGGCTATCTCTTCACTTGGTGCATTTCTTGTCCGGAGGTGACAGCCACAGGGGAGGACTTGAGGAATGCTGCAGTTTCTTGTGCCAACATCCAAGCAGACCTCATGGACAGCCATACCAAATATTCAGGTGCTTTATATCCTTTATATGTTTTACCATAGTATGAAAATATTTTCTGGCTGATCAGTTACTTTTTAATCAGAAATTCATCAAGGCATTTAGAAATGAGGACAGAGTGAGAAGCTCTGAAGGATGTAGGATTTCTGTGTAACTGAAACTTCCAAACTGTCAAGATTCAGTCAGATGCTATTTCATAAATAGCATTATACTAAAAAAAACACCATAGCACATATCAGCTTCAACAACTATTTTGACAGCAAATCTTCCTTGCTGTATTTAAGGGTGAAAATAAAAGGCTGTATGTCATTAAACATGGAACAATCTCCCATTTTTGGATGAATATGCCACATCAGACTGTTTCCTGTATTAGTACCAGAGCATTAGGCATGTTTAAAGGGAACACGCATATACTGTGTTCCAAACACACGGAGAAGTGAAGTTATGTGTAGCCTGGTGTCTTCACAGTCAAGTTTCCTGTTTTAGAAGTTCCTTATTATAAACACCAGAAGTTCCCTAGAGCCCAAAAAGTGCTAGACATTTAAGTGAAAGAATAGAGTTTAGTCTGTAGTCGTTCACAAGCCTAATCTTGGTAAAATACAGCGCTTTGCCCACTGATGCGCCTGCATTTTCCTTGTATTTTTTCCACTCCTTCGGCTGCTGCTGTGATGCCGGGCAGGGACAGGGTTCGGAATGGAAGACTACATGAGACTATAAGAGAAGGGTTTTAATCTGATCATAGGCCAAGGTATGATTTGGAAAACTGTATTTGATTAGGTCAGAAAAGTGCTGGAACTCGGCAGCACGAGAGCACCAGACGGTACGTGCGGACCACGGCACCACCTTCCCACGTCAGCAGTGGCCGATTTCCTGGGGGAGGGCCGCGCCGAGCTTGAGGCGCGCCGGGGTTCAGTGCCCGGGAGCAGCGGCGGCGGGGCTGNTGTTCCCTCTCCCCGGGCGGGGCTGCGTCCGTGGTTTGCGAGGCGATGCCGGCGGCGGGCTCGGAGGGGGAGGAGGGTCCGGCCGGGGAGCAGCCCAACCCTAGCACCCCCAAGCTCTGCGGGTACCTGCAGAAGCTGTCGGGCAAGGGGCCCCTGCGCGGCTTCCGCAGCCGCTGGTTTGTGTTCGACCCCCGCCGCTGCTACCTCTACTACTTCAAGGGGCCACAGGAATCGCTTCCCCTCGGGCACCTGGACATCGCCTCCGCCTGCTTCAGCTACCACCAGTCCGAGGCCGNCGGCGCCGTCACCGTTCTCAAGGTAGGCCCGGGGCAGGCGGACCCCGTCCCCATCCCAGGTGCCGTCCGTGCCCTCCGCCGCGTCCGTGCAGGCTTGTGTAGGAAGGAAGGTGCTGTTTCGCAAACGCCGCGGAGATCAGCAGTAGCGGGCTCGCCCCAGCTGTCTGTTAGTTGCGTCTTTTTCCTTTACGATTTCGTGTTTACAGTGTTCCTCTGAGGGGGAGGAAACGCTTCTACTTAGCACGGGCTGAGTGGGTTCTCTGGAATCGTCTGGGCAGAAAAGTTATTTCCGAAGAAATCTGGTGAGTTGGGGTTTTGGAAGTTTGGAGGGAGTGGTTGAGTTTCAGTTTTGGGGTGTTTATTTTGAAAAGATGATGCGTGGCAGGAGTCTCCGTCTAGGCTGCTTTGGGAGGAAGGAAGAGGAAGAAGAATTGTTTCCTCATAGTAGCAGAGGCTGCTTATTGTATTATCTGTTCAAGGACTCAGATTTTCGTAGGACGAGAGGTAAATGTTTGGATTGTTTTAGATATCTTTCCTCTATTGTCATGCCTAGGAAAAGAAAAACAATCAGGGAAACCATTTTGACTCACTACAGAAGAAATAAATTATTCTGAGTATCCGTTATTTTTTAATTCTGTTGAGGGAGATTAGATTGTACCCTTCAAGGTTCTTCTGCATAGAATGTAACTTTTCACGTGAACTGTGTACTTTCTGAGTAACATTCTTAGTGTTAGAAGATAGTCCATTAAGTGTTAAACAGTAGAACTTCCTGTTGAATACTGGAAAATACCTTTTACACACTTACTTAACAGTGGAGATTTGAGCAGTCACAATCAATACCTGCTGGGACTGTGGAGCATGATTGTATTAAGCTCTCCAGCATTCTATTTTGGTGAGTATAAATGTCAAAATACATACTCATTAACATGCTTTACTACATAATAAGAAATTTATTTACCTAGAAAACTAATACGATAATAATTTTAACTATTTTTGCTTTTGTAAAAGCAGTGTAATCAGTTGCATGCAGTCACATGTAAAAACTATCTTTGTATAGCTGTAAAAGATTTTATTGCTTTCAATGAATCTTTATAGCCCAAGAGTTTGTACTATTGACATTAAAACTGCAGACTAGGTTTAAGCTTTGCTTTCAATAGTTTGAGGGTGTTTTATTTTAATTGACATTTTGTGATTTTTTTACATGGAAATCTTAATAAAAATTTTGTGTTGAGGGTGCTTTTTGAATAGGAGGGCTTTTTTTGAGAAACACAGGATTTGTGACTAGGATTGCAGTGTGAAATGCTGTCTGCCACTTGTGTAGTAAATAGTCTGTCAGACTACTTTGGCTGCAGTCTTGGGTGTCTTCTGCAGTCATGAAGACACAAATCATACTCAACACTGATACACAAATGTAAGACGATACATAAATGTTTCTTTTTCATATTTTTATTGGTATCTTTTGGTCTGTGATGTTACTACTCTGCCCATATTTTATGTGTTAATTTTTTTCCAGTGCTCTCTAGAAAAGAACCTGCATAGATTGGAACTTTCTTTACGTTTCCTTTATGGGAATTGAGAAATGGTGCCAATTAAGAAAGCCAAATTAATTTCTGCCATTAGCAGAAATTGCAATGCCCTAAAGCAGCCGACTCCTTAAAAGTGCTGTTTTGTTGTAGGTGTTTGTATAGTAAGGAAGGAGTTAATGAAAATCTTAAGGGATATTGCAGGACAGGCTGGTGTTTTGTGGCCATGTCATTCACCAAGGAATATGGTTTTTGCAGCTGAAATTATTTTTCTTCTATCCAGCATGATAGTTCTTTGAGGTCTTTAAAAGCATCCTTCAGCTAACTTAGGTATATGTAGAATTGCAAATTAATTCAGGATGATAAATGAAAACACCCCAAACAGCCCAACCCCTCTCCCTCCTGCTCCAATACAGCCCCTGCTAAAAACAAATGTGATTTAGTCAATCAAGAAAACATTACACACAGAGCACGAGGAATAAAGTCAAGTCAAATGTATTCTTCAGCCTGTAACTCACATGCTTTGTTTTCCTCGATTTGCTGTTTGTTCAAAACTTCCACATCTTGTGATCTGGCCTTTCCAATTTAGTCTTATAGACTGAGAAGAGCAGTAAAAAATAAGCTACTGGAATTCCAGATTGAATGCATTGAGTAATGCATTATTTCTTGTAATGCCTCTGTTTCTTGTTAGTGTAATGATCCTACCATCTGTATTGCTTAGCCTTTTGTCGGGTAATGGGAGTTGAGAACACTGATGTACTCCAGCTTTGTTTCCCAGATAAGAATTTTGGAAAATATGTACTGCAGCCTTTACAACAAATAAAGCAAAATGTTCATATTTTAGAGCTGTAGCTAACCAACCTGCCTCTTGTGTGATTGTGGTTTTTCTGTACATTTCCAACAAGTACAACAGAGCAGAAGAAGCTAAGTGTGTGTAAAAATCTTTTCCATTTAAATATATACAACAGATACCATCCCTTTAGGTAAAGGAGCATAGAAAATTGTGTACTTCATGAATTATGGACAAATTATGTTTGAGAATATTTTCAAATATCCCTTTTTCTATGGGAAGGCATCCAAATACTGATTCTGGAAATACATACTGTAACACAGAATGCTGCTAATACAATCAGATGAATATTTGGCCGTGTTTGCATAGGAAGGCCTCGCATTAAGGGGGGAAATAAATAACATTATCAAAACATATAAATGAACAAAGGTGGCATTTCTTGTTTATGTTTAAAGCAGTGTCTTGTAGTGATACATTTTGCTTGCTTCAGAAACAAAGGAGCCCTGGCCAGTGATGCTGGACTGTGTGTCTAGTCAGTTACGTGTGGGTAACTTCTCTGTGAACAGTGGTGAATTGGGAGGGGAACAGAAATTGTGCAGAGTTGTGAAAGAAAAAAAATTTCTGGGCTATTGGCCAAGTGTAAGCATTCCAGACACTGCAGATTTCAGGGCCCTGATGCTTGAAAGTATTGGACACCAAACTTGCTAAACTGAGAGTGGCTTAAGAGCAGGTGCTGTAGTTAGTGATCTCAGAGGATGCAGCAGTGATCAGTGATGTTGAGCTTGAACAGTTTTGTCACAGGGCCTGACACAATGTAGGAGGGAGCTCAGCACTGAGGGTGATTTGTTGTCTGAGCTTTTTGGTCTAAACGTGGCTGGTTAGTTGCAGTGCTATAATTAAAAGTTGTGCTGCCCTCCAGAAGAAGCCATCTGGCTCCAGATTTGCTGTTTAAGCATAGCAGGAATAGTAAATCTTACGAAAAGCAAACTTTCTGGTGATGTTCCCTTTTTACAAAGTAGCTTGAGGGAGAGTTTGTCTGTGTTCAGAAATGTAGCAAGAATTTTCATGAGATTTCTCAAAATGTGAGGTCCATTTGCTGCATTTCTTTGCACTCTTCCTTTAAAGTGTTTGATGTTGGCATGTATGTTCCACCAGTGGGTCCAGGTAGAGGATGGCAGTGCATGGATATTTTCCTCAAATAATTCTTCTGTTTGTGTCATGTCTGCATCAGAACGTGACAGTTCCATGTCATAATTAGTGGGAGAATACTAGGGAATATTTTAAATAAAATTATAGTAATTGTCCATTGTTTAAGTTGAAAACTACATAGTACTGCATTGGCTCTTTGCTTAAGAGCATTTTTTACTCCTGCCATTGCCTGTAAGTTTACAGCAGTACACTTAGAGTAATTCCTTATTTCACACCGGTTCAGATGACATTAATGGTAGTTTTTCTTCTCACAGAAATGCATCCATTAAATGTGACTGCATGGCTCTGCAGTAAGAAAGCACCTTAGCACTGCTTTAGTAGCTATAAGGGTTTTTTGTGAGATTGATGCTGCTCGGCCTAATTAAATTAAATTTTTAAATTAAATTAAATTAAATTTTTGCTCTCATGGTGGGCAGTAGCCAATACTTGGGCAAGTCATTAGCAATGGGGCAATCATGGAGGTGTTCCTTTCTGTGACAGATAAAGTGAGTTTAAAAATATGCTTCTGAATTAGTGCCCTTTATGATTAGGGGAAAAGGAAGACTTAAATATTGTATGTGTGGTTCTCGGTTTTATTTTGTTTTGGTTTTTTAAACAGTCTATTTCAAACAACAGCTTCAATAATTAATTTTGTGTAAACAAAACTAATTTTAAAAGATATTTTTAGGATACTCTTTTAGTTGTAAATAACTGAGATGCCTGTAATAAACTCAGCCAAAACTGTTCAAAGGGAGAGGAAGACTCCAGAAAGTCTTCCTCCAGAAGAGGAGGACCGTGTATGGGAGAAAAGGAAGGCAAGGTAACAGGCAGGGAGCAGCAGGAGGGCACTGAGTAGTTCTTGGGGAAATTACTTAAAGCAGGGGAGTGAGAGGCTTGTACTGCTTTGCCTTGCCGCTTTCTGCTGAAGGATGGGCACTGCTGCCTGGCCCTGTGTGTAACATCATCACCTGGGAGCTGAGGGAGTGTCCGTGCAGCTCAGTAGAGAACTAGTGCAGAGCTGGGAATTGAAAAGCAGCAGGGAACAACTCCAGTAAAATTGGTGAGATGGTAATGGGACAAATTGTGAGAGAGGTTCATTAAGTTCAAGAAGTCATGGGCAGAAGTTAATTGTAGGTATAACTTAGATTGACTGCAGGTGGATTGCCTCATTAGCTATGTTGTGGTAGCAAAGAGAGCCACGTAAGTACTGCATCCTGTGTTAGTGGAAACCCTTTGAGTTTTTGGTGGTTTTCTGCTGGAGCACAGTAAAACATTGCTTTACATGTGTGCAAGTGTCTCTAAAGGAAGTATATGCTCTCAAATTTACCAGAAGTAAAGATTTGCCCCTGGCTAAAGCTCCAAAGGAAATACTTTAGTGCTAGGAGTAGAAGGGAAGATGTTTACTCCTGGCAAGAAGTGACTGTAGTCTGTAGACTTAAAAACCTGCTCCTGTGGTGGTCATTCCCAAACTGCCATAGGTGGCTGTGGGGATTGGCATTTCCCAGAGTCCAGTTTTTTGACCTTCTAAACTATTCTTTACCCTATGTATTTTATTATGAGGGAAATGGTTTTCTCTGGTTTCCTGTGAGTAAGCAAGAAACAATGTATGAAGCTGATTTCCATTTCAGATTTGAAATAATTTGATTACATATCTTTCTTACCAACTGATTCTGCAGTGTTCTCATGTATCACTTGTTTGTTTCACTACTTGATTGATGAATATTTATCTGATTTCTGTATCTTGTATCCTACTTTGTGTATAATGTACTGAAAGGACTTGGAGCAGCAGCTCCAGGAATAACTGAGGTTTTCTGCTTAATCTCCTTGAATGGTGCTTTGGAGCCATTTGCTGTAGGGTGTCATGGATGTTAAAACTCAAAGAGCCAAAAAGTAAAATAAAAATCCGTCTCTCTTTGCTAAACTTAGATTGCAAAGTGCCGAGCCAGAGAGAGCACTCTAGGGAGGCATTAGTTTTTGTTTGCTGTGCTGTTTGTGCTTTATCTTGTCATTTGGGGCCAAAATATAGTGGCCAATGAATCTTCAATTCTACTAGACCAGAAGTGTTCTCATGTGAAAAATGAAGCGAATTCTGTGCCATTGCTGTGCTTTATGCAGCACTTACTGTATGCTTTTGTAAGGAAATGGGTGTTTTGTTGCTTTGCGTTCTTTTGCAGCTGTGCCTTGCACAGGTGTCCTCTTAAGTTATGAGAAACAAAACAGAAAACTGTTTGAAATTACATTGTCTTTAAAGAAGATAGTAATCTTTTCCACTGATAATGCTATCATGCACTTTGGGAGGAGGTAGGAGAAAGGCTGGCTAAAAGATAAGTACTCCATGTGCTAACAAGCCAAAGGAGTCAGGGGGATTTGTTCTCATCTGTATTATTTTTTTTGTTCCTGGACAGTCCATTTTACCAGGTCAGGTGCTTGTCCTAGACTGGCAGCTGAGGATGTATGTTGAAATAACAATAACTTTTCCATGAGAATACGTGCAGTGTCAGATACCTTCACTTCTCTTGATATTTGTGTATTATATATTTGGCATGCTTTGAAATTACTTACAGCTCTGATTCAAGGTGTGTTTGAATTCTTCCTCACTTACTGCCCATTCACATTTTTGACTGTAGTCTTGTAGGTTAGGCATTAATGTTGGATTCTGGGTTTTTTTTGTTGTTTTAAATAAGATTTTTCTGTAGAAGCTAGTTAGCTCATGGGATCACCAGGAAATACAGTATGTAGATTTAGTCATTAAAGTATGAGGCATTGCAATGCATTTTTCATTTGTTGGTTTCTGCTGGTAAGAAAGCTAGTTAAAAGAATGTAGGAATCTTCCTGAATGTGCATGGGTTTTTTTCCCTTAATATAGATCTGTAGTTGTATGTTCAAACAGTGCTTTGTGTGTAAAATATAAGATAGTGCTGCATTTTCTAAAGTTTGAGTGTAAAACTGAAGGAAAGGAATGCATGAAACTACTTCTAATGAAAAATTCTGGTGTGAGAATCATGGATGTGCATGTGAGTACCAGGTGCGCCTGGTGCATTGTGGTTATTTCTTTTAAATCATACTGATTTTGAGTGATGATACCTTGGTGATCTGCTGTTTACCTGTGTTTGGTTTATTATTGCATTTGGAATTACTGTGTTCATATACCAAGGGCATGCAGAGATCTCACCAGTGCTCTCCTTCCATGTTCTGCAGGCTGCAAGTCGGCAGGACATGACCTACTGGCTTCAGGAGCTGCAGCAGAAGAGGTGGGAATACTGCAACAACCTTGATGTGGCGAAACGGGACAGCCGGACTCCCCCCACAACCAGTGACTTTTCCAAAGGTCTTGTTGCCAAAGACAACCCTGGTATGTTGGAAACTTGAGTGAGAACAGAAAGCACAGCTCTCTTCTGTGTCAGTTCATCAATACAAGTTGTTGCCCTGGGGTAGAGAACAGTCTTAAGAGAGCTTTTTCACATCTGTTTGTCAACTCCATGTTAACTTTGCATATGCTACAATTATTTAACATAAATGTAATTTTATATGTGATTTCGTATCCTTTACAAAAACTTGGTTTCTTGAAAAACAGATTTTTAGAAGTGAAGTAAAATTGAGTAGTCTTGTGACTAGGTTTCATTAAGCTTAGATTATGTAAGTTGTCTCTTAGTGGTTGCAGTATCTTAAAAAGTTAGTATGGTAAATATACTGAGATGTAAACTCCAGTTTTTAATGGGAACAGGTATATTTTGCATTCTGAATGGCCATACTTCGTTCCTGAAAAAGTATGGTGTGGTGGATCTCTCTGACTATGGTAAAAATGCTCTGCCTTTCAGAACTGGATGACAGCCTGCGCTGATATTACATAAGTGAAATTCAGTCTTTGAAATACTTCTAGGCAAGGAAAATGTAATTCTACACTAGTTTCAGAGTTATAAAAATGTCTGTGCATTATACCAAGTTATTCTGCATTTTTAGTCATTGCGCGGGCACTTGTGAATTGTTTTATTCCCCAGTCCCTACAGAAATGGATTCCCTGCTGATTTCTGCTATCCACAAATAAGTCTGAGTAAAATCTAGTTCTATGCCAAGTTAGGCATTAGTAAGGCTTTCCCTGGTTTAAGTGGAGTCTTGAGGTCAGACATGGTTCATCAACAAATGTCACATTTGGTTGATGTTGCTTTGCTTCCACTGTAAACCCAGCGTTGTTGAGCTGTTGTTGTCACACCTTGTCCCCTCCTGAAGTTCAGATCCTGTTACAGTATTGTCCTCTAACCCAGTTTGCTTCTCTCCTTTGAGAGAATATGATGCTTGTGGCCTCACATGCCTTTGCTTGGGGCTCAGCTGGGCCTTTCAGCCACTGCAGGCAGCCCCTGCTGAAAGCAGAGTCCAGCTCCTCCCTTGAGCTGGTGCAGGGCTGTCGCTGGCAAGTGCTGGTTTAGGGTCTGCAGGCAGTAGCAGTCAGCCTCTTCTCCAGATGAGTTTTTTGGCCAGTGTAGTTTCCAGAAGTGGTTTACTGTAGGGACAGGTGAGTGTTAGGATTAGCCCAGGAGAACTGATGGGAATGCCAAGTGGGATGGTTTGAGGCCTATTTTTTTTTGGCAGCAGCCAGTCTGGGTAGCAGCTTGTCAAGCCATGCCCTCCAGAGCATGTGTAGTGGTGGGCAAAAATTTAAGTGTTGCAAAAGGGAACAGGCTTTGACTCTTTCAGCCCTTTGTCTTTCTGCCTTCAGCCTCTTGTTCTCTGCTGCACAGGCTCCCTTTTTTGTTGTGTTTAACTGACCCTGTGCTGAGTAGGTTGAGTTCAAATGTTAGCCAGAAAGGAAAACTTTGTTTTCATTTCTGCTGGATTGATAAGTGGAGTATGTTCAGTGTGCAATCCAGTGATTGCAGAGCTGGTGGATAGGAGGGAACAAGGCACAGTAACTAAATACAGGAAGGCAAAGTAAAGCAGCAGACAGTCCTGCCCTCTTGGCAGCAGAGTGTTGGATCACATCAACTCTGATATGTAACTTGACCACAGAATCTGTTCTTGTTTCTGCTACTTCCCTCAGATCTTGGGTACAATGTGAAATGAGCCTCTGTCACTGGAGTGTGTGCAGGTGCTGTTCCCTCACACCTGTTTTGCATTACATCTAGTAATTTCATCACTGATCTGGTATTTTTCTGTAAGTCATTGGGAGCTTTCTTTTTTTCTTTCAAGCCAGCTGAACCTCTTATGATATTTTTTAAAATTTAAGTTACTATTGTTATATCCAGCACAAGGAATGTCAATGTAACGTGCATGGGCTGAGTAGGCCCATCCCTTTTTCAGGGGCAGCCTGCAGTTAAACTGCATTATGTAGAATGGGAGTTGGAGTTGCATCTAGAGTATCTCATTTTCTAGGACAAATCACAGTGATGGCTCTTATCATCAACTGAAGTACTTAAGTAGGGACTCCTTTTGGGGAAAATGCAAATAGCCAGAGTGACTGATGCTTGTTCCTTCTTTTTAATCAAGTACTCAAAAAATTTCTTCTAGAGTTACGGGATTCTGTAATGCTTTGGTTTCTTGTTGATGACTAAGATATGTCGTGTGGCTTTTTATTCTCTTTTTTTCTAAGAAGTGAATGTGCATGCAGTGATGCGCTTTATACCGGAGCATAGAAATTGGTTTGTTTTGCTAGTGCTCGAGTACACATGCTATCAGTCATGTTCTAAATGGGGAAGCAGTCTGTCTTCAGTCTGAATCCAGAACTGTTTACTGCAGCCTCACCTGTCTGTCCTCCCCTGTCCTCTCCCCTCCCAGTTCAGAAACCTGGATGACTAACTGGGGCATACGTGGAGCTAGATACTGCTTCGTGGGTCAGCTTTGAAAGGTTTTTAAGAACATTCAATGTAGTAAAAAATACCTCAAAATATTTTTCAGAGTGGAATATGGGAAAGTTGATATTAACAAAAATTACACTGTAGGATTTGTTGTGGAGGTGCCTTAGTACCATGGAGGTCAAATAAATTATTTATTATTTATAGGTTTTGGGATTTTTTTTAAATTGATTGAATGTTAGTGTAGTTTCTATAATTTCAGTTCTTAATTTGCATTAATAAAACATGCAATACCATGCATTTATAAGATTATTGTGTTTTGAAATAAGTTCCAAAACCAGATTTATTTTTTTTAACTCAGAGGTTGCATGAGCAACCACACTCATTTGTTGCGCTGTGTGTGCTGTACAGTCTATGCTTTTAACCAAGTTCCTTGCTGGTGTGGTGTCTTGGTTTTGAAAGACAGGTGCCTGCCAAGGAAGGCAGGAACTTCTCTTGGAATAGGAAATGTAACACCCTTCCCTCCAAATTATTAAAAGGAGCTCTCAGGCAAAGATATGAGGATAGGAATAACAGTTCTTTAATATGTATAAACAAAATAAAGTAAAATAAAAACCAACAAATTACAACCTAATAGGAAGATTAAATTAAGATGCAGTATTAAACAAAAAAAAACCCCCAAAACTTGATAGTTAGAATATAACCTGTTAGTCGGGGTGTTGGTAGCAGTCCAGTTTGAATGGTGGCTCCAGTAGTCGTTTAAGAGTGACAGATGGTTCTGTTGAAGCAGAGATCCTGTAGAAGGGCGGAGTTTTCCTCCAATGGTCCAGTGGTGATGTTGAAGGGTCTGGTCTTTNATTCTATCACCATCTACATCATACCCAAACTAATACCCTTTTAAAAAGAATATATGTATACATAGTGAAACATTACATACAGCTTTCACTTAAAATTAATTTTCTTTGTGGTATATAGCGGGTTTCCCCATCTTCTTGCATTACCTACTAGGTGCAGCCAGGTCCTTGAGTAAAAACAGTCCCATGGACGGGTTTGCCTTTGCCCGCAGTAGGATTAATCCTAACAGTTGTTCCTAAAATACCTTTTATGTGTACTATAGGGACTTTGTTTTCATCTGTTGTGTGCAGAGATTTAGACTGGGTAGGACCAGCTCGATTGATGGACCCTCAGGTGTTGACTATTTAGGTGGCTTTCACTAAGTTCATTTCTTAGTTTCTGAAGGTTTCCCCACCGAGTGCCTTCAGGGTAGTCTTGAGGAGTCTTATTGCACTGTTCAACTTCCTTGGCAGCTGGTGCATGATAAGGGATATGATATATCCATTTAATATTATGGTTTCTGGCCCAGGTGTTTATAAGGCTATTCTTGAAATGGGTCCTGTTGTCTGACTCCATTCTCTTTGGGGTGCCATGTCTCCATAGGACTTGCTTTTTTAAGCTTAAGATGGTGTTTTGGGCAGTAGTGTGAGGCATAGGGTAGGTTTCTTACCATCCTGTGGTTGCTTCCACCATGGTTAGTATGTAGTGCTTGCCTTGATGGGTTTGGGGAAGAGTGATGTAGCCAATTTGCCAAGCTTCCCCATACCTGTACTTCAGTTATTGTTCATTGTATTACGGAGGCTTCACCCGCTTGGCCTGTTTGATTGCGGCACAAGTCTTGTAGTTATGGATTACTTGAGATGTTGTTCACAGTAAGGTCCACCCCTTGGTTACAGGCTTATCGGTATGTTGCATCTCTCCCTTGATGACTAGAGGCATTATGGGCCCAATGAGTTAGGAATAATTTTTCCTTGTGCTGCCAGTTTAGATCGACTTGTGACTTTCACTTTGGCAGCTTGGTCCACCTGCTCATTGTTGCAATGCTCTTTATTAGCCTGACTTTTGGGTATGTGCACATTTACATGTTGAACTTTCACAGTTAGCCTCTGTATTTGGGCAGCAATGTCCTGCTAAATTTCAGCAGCCCAGATGGGTTTCTCTCTGTGTTGTCAGTTGGCCTTTTTTTAGCGATCCAGCCATCTCTACAGAGCATTAGCTATCATCCATGAGTCGATGTAGAGATATTGCCAAATGAGAGAAGTGGCTGAGGCACTGTTTAAAGCCAGCTGGATGGCTTTAAGCTCTGCAACCTGACTAAATCTGCCTTGTCCCTCAGTTGCTTGTGCAACTCGTCGTGTGGGGCTCCATACCGCAGCTTTCCATTTGCCGTTAGCACCTACAATTTGGCAGGAGTTATTAGTGAAGAGGGCATATTGTTTGTTAGTTTCATGTAGCTTGTTATATGGTGGGGCTTTTTCAGCACGTGTCACTTGATCTGCTTCCTCTTTAGAGGATAATCTAAAAGTCTTATTTTCAGTCCAGTTTGTTATAATTTCTAGAATCTTAGGGCGATTTGGATTTCCAATTTGGGCATGCTGTGTGATGAGGGCAACCTACTTGCTCTATGTAGTGTTGGTGGCGTGATGTGTTGAAGGAACTTTTCCCTTGAACATCCATCCCAGTACTGGTTGTTGGGGTGCTAGGAGTAGCTGTGTTTTGGTGCTGATTACTTTTGAAGCAGCTTGAACTCCTTCATAGGCAGCCAAGATTTCCTTCTCTGTGGGAGTGTAGTTAGCTTCAGACCCTTTGTAGCTTCGGCTTCAGAATTTCAGTGGTTGACCCTGAGTCTCACTAGGCACTTTTTGCTAAAGGCTCTAGGACAGACTATGGTTCCTGGCTGTAGAGTAGTGCACGTTTTTCACATCTGCTCCCGTTCTGACTGGGCTAAGGGCTACTGCATGAGCGATTTCCTGCTTGATTTGGGTGAAGGTTTGCTGCTGCTCAGGGCCCCAGTGGAAATCATTCTTCTTGCGAGTGACCAGGTAGAGAGGGCTCACAATCTGGCTGTGTTCGGGAATATGCATTCTCCAGAAGCCTATGGCACCTAGGAAAGCTTGCGTTTTCTTTTTGTTGGTGGGTGGGGACATAGCGGTGATTTTGTTGATTCCCTCTGTTGGGATTTGGCGTCGTCTGTCTTGCCACTTGACTTCTAGAAACTGAATTTTTTGAGCTGGTCCCTTTACTTTGCTTGATGGCAAAACTGGCTTTTAATAGAATCTGAATAATCTCCCCTTTCTTGAAGACTTTCCCTGCTGTGCTCCCCCATAAAATGATGTCATCAATATACTGTAGATGTTTAGGAGTCTCACCTTTTTCCAGTGTGGTCTAGATTAGTCTATGGCAGATGGTGGGGCTGTGTTTCCACCTCTGGGGCAGTTGGTTCCAGGTGTACTGCACTCCCCTCCAGGTGAAGGCAAACTGGGGCCTGCACTCTGCTGCCAAAGGAATGGAGAAAAAGGCATTGGCAATATCGATGGTTGCGTACCACTTTGCTGCCTTGGACTCTAGCTCGTATTGAAGCTCCAATATGTCTGGCACAGCAGCGCTCAGTGGTGGTGTGACTTAAATAAAGGCTATGGTAATCTACTGTTAGTCTCCATTTTCCACTGGACTTATATACTGGCCATATGGGGCTGTTGAAAGGTGAATGAGCCCTGCTGACCACCCCTTGGCTCTTTAGTTATGAATCATCTCATGGATGGGAGTTGGAGTCTTGGTTAGTGCGGTATTGCCGACGGTGCACTGTTGCTGTGGCGATTGGTACTCGCTGTTCTTCAACTCTCAGCAGTCCCACAGCAGAGGGGTTGTCTGAGAGACTAGGTGAGGCGTTCAGTTTTCTGATGTTTTCTGTCTCCATAGCAGTAATCCCGAAAGCCCAACGATATCCTTTTGGGTCTTTGAAATATCTATTTCTGAGATAGTTTATGCCAAAGATGCTTGGGGCCTCTGGGCCAGTCATGATGGAGTGTTTCTGCCACCCGCTTTCAGTTAAACTCACTTTGGCTTCTAATACAGTTAGCTGCTGGGATCCTCCTGTCACCCCAGAAATAGAAATGGGTTCTCTTCTTACGTATTTGGATGGCATCAGGGTACACTGAGCGCCGGTGTCAACCAAAGCCTTATACTTTTGTGGGTCAGACGTTCCAGGCCATCGGATCTACACAGTTCAATAGATCCGATTGTCACTTTCCTCTACCTGGCTAGAGGCAGGGCCCCTCTATTCCTGGTTATTATATCCTTCTTGGGCATATATAGTAGAGGTTCCTTTAAGGCAATCTGACGGATCATCCTCTCCCCTGTAATATCTGGTAGTGTGGTTATGGGAGGTTGAGGGTACCTTTACTTTAGTGGAACTTTTCTAGTTAGCGTTTCCCTCATTGATTTGACACACCTGTGCTGCCAGGATAGAAGTGGGTTTTTTATCCCACCTTCCCATGTCTTCCCCATGGTCATGCAAAAAGAACTACAAGTCAGCTTGTGGGGTGTACCTTCTCTCTCTAGCTGGGGAATGTTGGGCTCTGACTCTGGGGCCTGTGACTCGCACTGGTGCTGCCCTGATTTTCCTTACCTCTTCCCTTATCTCCCTCATTTCCTCTTTCAACTCCTCTTTGAGTCCCTTAACCATAGCATGGCCATTAGCTGGCATTGGGCCATGGAGCATACTGTCATAATTCCTGAGCTTGGTAGCGACAGAAGCCACTGTCTCTCGGGTGGTGTTAGCATGAATTGATGCAATGAAGGAGGTGTATTGATTTGGCCCCAGCTTTGCCAGACTCTACAACATCTGCTCTGTGCACCTGACTTTGTCGGGGTCATTACTATGCTGTCTGTCCCTCCCAAAGAGTACCTCTGCTTCTCTCAGCTGTTGGATCCTGTCCTCAAGGGTCTTCCAGTACCTTTTATACTGGTGCTCATTTATTCTCTCTTCGTGGACAAATCTCTCTTACGCTCATTAAAAGCCGCTCTCAGAGGGAAAGCAGCCCTGGCTCCCTTATGAATATCTGATTTACACCTGAACCTGAGTCTGTGGTCAAGGGTCCCAAATTCCTTGACTCACCACCATTCAGCTGCACACCAGTACCTATGAGGTCCCAGACCCGAAGTAACCAGGTTGCATAAGCTTCCTGTCCCCATCGTACAATGTTTCTCTGTAGATTATGGAAGCTTTCATATGACAGGGACCCAGTGATGATCTCAACCACTGGCTGTCTTGCAGATTGTGAGGGCCCTTCTTTCTTATCGTTATTAATGGGATGCTCTGATTTCGTCTTAGGCTTTCTTGTTTTCACAGGAGCAACTGCTTCTGGCTGTGACTGCCCTTGCAGTTCAGCTGGAACCTGAACAGTTGTAACATCTGTGGGCTCTATTGCTGCACCATTAGACTCTCCCTCTTCAAGGCAGTGGGAGGGTTTCCTAATGGCTGAGGAATACCCTTCAGTATCTGGCCCATCTCACCTATCTCCTTCACCAGAATCCCCATCCAATCCAGGGGGTTTATTTTTGAGGTGGGCTGTGGGGCAGGGCCAGGTTCCAGAGTAGTATCCCTATTCCCCAGGGGGGTATCTGGTTTTGTGGCAACAACTGTAGTCTCCGGGGTGGGTGTCCAAAATACTCCCTTATTTATGAAAGCTGAATAAGATAGGTTTAATAGGCCTATCAGCAGTATCAGACACTGTATTATATCATTAGCATTTAGAGAAGATTTTAACCCTTC
>VXBU01013136.1:157191-243712 GCA_013400315.1 Bombycilla garrulus | reverse complement strand
ATGGCCCATTAACAGGAGATAGTGCAGGGGAGGAGGTAAGGAAAACACCGCCCCTTCTGTTTTTAATAGTTCATGAAGATGGAGATAGAATACAGACTTTCTGGGATATTTTTTCCATTGTAACCTAGGACATGTGGAAAGGGGATGATGTCCAGTGAGCAACCTCAGGGTGCCATGTTGAGACAATTTGCATGTCTGGAGGGGATATGCATTGGTTGGGAATTCAGTTTTTGGGCAATTCCTGTGCCTGGGCCATCCTCTAAAGGGACTTTGCAGAATCAGACAGGTAGAGGACAAAACAAGCTGTAAGTGTAAAGGCAGAATGTTAGTATTCCACCCTGACTTTGAGTATCCCTAAGTTTTTGGTCTGTGTTGTGGGTCGGGGTTTCTTTTTCTTTTGGGGTGTTTGGGTTTTCCTGGGGAGGAGAGGTTGGGTTTGATTTTTTTTTTTTTTTTTTTAATTATGGTTTTGTAGTTAAAACCTACTTATTATCTTTCCTCTTCATTAGACAGTAAATATGATCCCATGTTTAGTTTTATCTAAGCTCTTTTAGCTGAACTGTGCTCAATTCAAACAGCTGCAGTGCAAAAGAACTTGCAATTCCCTTTGGATTGTAAGGCCCTGAAGCAGCTGTTCATAAAAATCAAGGCAGTGTAACTTGTACCTCTATTTGAAGCATGACATGATACATTTCTGTGTCAGATACCATTTTTCAAGGGTTTGAGAGATTCCTAGTGTCAGTGATCTTTAATACTTGATATTCTTTATCACAGAATGTTCTTTCTACTTCTAATCTTTTATACTTGATAAAGGTAACCCTCTGCTGAGTAATTGAAGGGTATGGATTGCTTAAAGGTGGTCTTGCTGCTGGTGCCAGGCAGTTGTCAGAGCAAAGGCTTGCCAGTGGTAAAAAGAGGGCATCATAATTTCTTAGTTTTATTTAAGTCAGAGCCTATCCAATATGCTACTTGCTAATATAAATGTTGAATCAAGTCTGAGAGTGCTGTCAAAAAATCTTTGATCCACTTCAGTACTTTATGAATTATATCAAGAAGAATCTGAAAATGCTTTTGGATTTGTTTAACTTAACAAACTAAGGTTTGTAGAAGGCTGTAAACTGCTTTAAGCTTCTCTCTAACGGTTTTGCTATTTATAATGTATTCTGTATTCTGGATTTTTTTACTCCCTCTGCCTGCTACAGGGAGAAAGCAGCTCTCCAGACTAATTGAAAACACTGAGGTAGAGCATCCACTGCAGGTTGTGCAGTCTGGGTTTGCCAGGGTAATGTGTTGGAGCCCTGGCTGGCTGGTTGTGTCAGCCTGGCTCCTGTGGCCATTACGAGCTGTGGCTTGGGGCTGGGCTGGTTCCTGGAGCTGTTGGGAGCCTGTGGGGTTTGCTGGAGTGTGCAAGGCTGTGCTGCAGCTCTGCATGGTCGGGCCGTGGGCCCCCATTTGCTCCAGTGCAGAGGAGAGTTGGCTGGGATGGGTTGAGGAGGAGCTGCATTCAGGAATTCTCACTGGTGCAGGAGGTGTCCAATGTCCTGCAGAGCTGTGCAAGAACACTGGCAGTGCCCAGCCTGGATTGCCATAGGACTGCTCTCTTTACTGGTCTGTAAAGCTGAGTGACTTGCAACAGCAGCGTCACTTTTTAGATGAATAACTTACAGGATGAAACACACCCTGAAATCTGGGTCAGTGTTTTTATGACACTGTTCTGGACTTAGTTTTGATTGGCTATTTTGTAAATCACTCACAGAATAATGCTTTGTAAGCATCACACAGGTCCTTTCTGTTATCAAAAGTATGTGGCCGCAGTGAGATCTCACTGAGAAGTTTGCTATTTTTAAGGTTCATTTGCACTGAATGTTTTCTGAAGTTATGTGGCAATTTAAAGTAAAACCTGAACAATGTCACTAGCCAACTTAGCAGTATATGACTTTACGTAGCCACTGTTTTACTTATTGAATGTTATACCTTTTTTTTTCTTTTTTTTTTTTAATATAGATTTGAGTGTCCTAAGTCAAAATGCTTCAGCAGAGAGAGCTAGAAATATTCTAGCTGTGGAGACTTCTCCTACAGACCTGGTGGGGGAACAAGCAGCTTCCCAGCCTGCACCAGTCCAAGCAAGTTCCATCAATTTTTCACTTAAACAATGGAGTACTGAGATCAAGTAAGTTGTGAACCAGGGAAAAGGAGTTACCATGAAATTGCTAGTTCCATGTCCAAGACTACTTCCTACAGTGGTATGTGGTTGGTGGAGCTTCTTAGAATGATGGGTGGTGATGGGGTAGAGTTGTTTGTTGTATTGTATCTCTTCAAGTAACGTGTTTCTTTATTCTATTTACTGTTTGAAGGTGTAAGGGAACATTATTGTGTAGCATCACTGATATCTGAAAGGGAGACTCAAGCCTTGTACAGCATGTCCAGTGATGGCTTTGCTCTCTGAACCCCAGCAGTTGCTGAGTTGCTGAGGCTGAGTTGTAGTCTCAGCCACTGCTGCTTTTTCATGGAGCTGTCAATTCCCACCATTGTGGTAGTCATAGTACTCAGTGCATAGGAACTATTTTTAGTGATGAAAGTGAAACCAATATAAATCCTTATACTTTGTGTTCTTCTTAAAAGAAATGGAAGCATAGAGTGCAGATTTCAAGTGGATGTCGCTTGAATTCTTGAGCAAAAATGTGGCACATCCCTTCTGGACAACATCAAAACCCCTCACTCATAATGAATTTACTCTGTAGTATTAATTACTTTAAGGAAAGCAGTCTCATTGGTTTTCAGCTCTCCTGTTGGGTTTCTTTCTAAAGAATTTTGTGGATTTTCCACTTCTGCTTAAAACACAGTGCTGGTACAGAGCAGCTCACAAAACAGAGCTTTGGTTAACCAGAACATGTCCTTCTTGAGCTGGGAGGAAAATGTTAATTTTCATCTGCAGTCCCAAGTTAAACAGATCCCTTTTGAAGCTTTCTAGTTTAGCACAGAGATCTGAGAGATTACCAATGCTGTTGGTGTTGACTCTTTTTCTGGCTGTGTTGGTTTTTTTCTTTCCCCTAGTGTTGTGGTTCATTGTTTTCCTCCATTCTCCTGCAATTCTGTGCCATTTGGGAGAGGGATGGTTTGACAGCCTTTGGAATACGTGTTCCCTATCCAGTGTCTTACTGGACTATGATTAGTTACAAGCCCAGTGTTAGAGGATAAATCAAAGTATGCCTAAAACTACAGAGCATTTCCTCTCTTGCTGTGAGCAAGTTTTTGTTTTATATTTATTACTTTGTTTAAAGTTTGTAGATGTCTCAGTCAAAGCCTTGTCCCTCCTCCTGAACACATTTACAGTGTGTCTGACAGAGAAGATATTGCTGTAATAGCTATATTTGCATCCTAGGTAGGTGTTGTGATGTAATAATGAGAAAAAAAGAGAAAAATTTGTCTTGGAGTTAAGCATTGTATGTATTTACAGTAATTAAAATATGCGTCTACTTTTAAAAATATGCTTTCAAATACTATATATAGTGATATATATTGATATATATCACTATATATATTTGATATATAGACATGTAGGCTTGATTTTTTTTTTTGGTCATTTTCATGCTCTCAGCTACTTACTTGTGGATAATATAGATTTGGAAACATACTGAACTATAGTAACTTCCAGTTATATAACCGTAAAATAAGACTTAAATCCCAAACATTTAGAAATAGAGACTCCTTAGATCACGCTTGCATAGGTTGTCCAATTGTACTTGGAAAAATAAATACCGTTTTCAAATTTATCTATTTAAACTTCCATCTTATTTTAATTGAATAGAAAACAATGAAGGAATGCTGTTTGAATGCCCTGAACAAACCTGTGCAAAAGCTTTACAAAACTCTGCACCAGCTGTGATTTTTCATGGGCCTAACAGCAGTTCTTTAAAGAAGCTTTTCTGGAAGTCAGTTGACTTGTTCTTTGAGTTTTTTTCAAGCTTTAGAAGATGGTGTTGAGGCTTTTAAATGTTGAGACTGAGTGAGTACAGAACAGGCAGTTTGGAGTTGCCTGGTAAGAAATCAGCCACCATTTGGAAAAGAGATGTAGAGATGCCAGGGGACAATTCCTGAGACACTCACTGATATTGGGTGCCCAGTCCATCATCAGGAAATATACCCATCATCGCCCAGTTTGATCTACTTAATTTGTGTGGAATGTCTGAACCCCAACAGGAATTGGGATTCTTTCTGGAAGAAAATTAATTTTGTAGCATAAATTAATCTTTGCCGAGCTTTTAAATTGATTGCTGAAATAGTTTTATCAATAACCATTAGGATTTTTTTTAAATTGTGAATATTTATCAGTTCATCAGATTATAAAAGTTGTGCACTGCTTAACGATTGGCTTAGAGTTCATGTTGATAAGATGTTAAATCTCTTGCAGAGCTGAAAGACTGGCTTGGATCATCAAATAATCTTGAAAGTGTAATATGGATTATTTTCTGCTTAGGTTTTGAAGAGAGAATGTGGATGATTGAGTGAAAGCATCTTTGTGAGCTTGCACAGACTGTGTGGAAAATGCTGAGATACTAAATCCATTTCCAGTTTTACACCTAAAATATTAAACTGGTTCATATGGGTTGATTTGGAATGTCCTTGTGTAGTTGAACAAAGGCTGAGCTATGTTAATACTCATGGATGTAAGAGTGGACATTCCTGAGCGCATGATGGTTGTGGGTGAGCTGAGTGAGGTAATCTCATCCTGCTGGGAAATGTATTGTTCTCCTGTAGAATTATCTGGCTGGAGTTCAGAGGATTCTCCTGAAATGTTCTTGCAGATAGTTGGCCATGTTCCACTGTAGGAAAAAAAAAACTGCAAAGGAGTCTTGTCATCAGCATTTCAGCTGCAGCAGCAGGTCTCTTGGATTATTCCAAATTTTCCATTAATCCCCAATATGGAACTATAACATGTGTTTTCACTGCATGCTGTTCAATTTAATGCTTGGCAGTTACCCTAAAATTCTAAACTACTACTGATCAACAAAGAGATGCTGCTTGTAAATCCTAACTTTTTGTACTTGCTAGCTGTAAAACCATGTTAGAACAGGGGGGTGCAAAAGACCATGGCATTAAGGCGAAATATTTATTCTGTTCTTGGAATTTAGCACTGTTGATTGCAAGTGCTATTTGGCAGTGTATGCCTTATTTTCTTTGAGCTTTTATTTGGTATTGGTTTTGTCTGTGTTTTTAGCTTATTTTATTTTGCACTGTTTGAACTGTGAAAAGCTCCTTTTAAAAAGAATGTAAAATGGAGAAATATTTGTCACTTTTTCCTGCTGCCTTTTTCACAGAAATTCCATGTCTTCCTTAAGAAAAGGAAGTAACGAAAATCGCAAGAGTGTATTTTATACCACTGAGGAGTGGGAACTGCTGGATCCAACCCCAAAAGACTTGGAGGACTCAATGGCTCTGGAAGAAAAGAGGAAACATCTGGCAGAAGGAAATAAAGGTAGAAGTGGAGGAAGGAAGGGGATCATATGCCTTACCTTGTTTAGCATAGAGTATCGTGTTATGTCTATCTCTATGAAATCAGTGGAAGATTACCTTTTTCTTCACAAACCACATCCACAGCTCTGTAAACTATTAAAAAAAAAAAATCAATTCCTTATGATGTGTTTGGGGTCCCCTGCCTTCCAAATACAAGAGAATAAAGACAAAGCCTTGTTTCCCACTTGTTTGGGCTTCCTGAGCATGCTAGTGGTTTGTTTTGTCATATGAGTAGCAAAGTAACAAGGCAAAGGAAATGCTGATGTTTGTAATTACTCATTTGATTGTCACCTACTGAAGCAGAATTGCCTGTAGACGTTGTGTATGTACCTGTTAGGCTGGCTTGCTTCTGAAATGAGGCAGAAGCGGGGATGGAGATGAAGCAGTAGCTCATCTGTGTTTTGTAACCGGTTCTCAGATTTGACCATTGCCTGGAATAACCTTGTCAAGAGATGTTTTTACATCTCTTTAAGAGCACTTTAGGTGACATCCAAGTGATTTATTCTGTTAGAAAACATCCTGTATGTGGAGGTGAAACCTTACATTGAATCCTCTTACAGGAGCAGTAGGCTGTGATATCAGAGATGGTTTTGCTCTGATTATTTGAAGCAAAGTGTACTTTGCCATAGTTAGGGATACCTTTTGTTTTCTTTAATGAATTGTAAAATTCTCTTTGTGTCTTACATGAAAAGTGTTAACTTACCAGTCAAGTCTTTTATCTGGGAGGGGAGAAGATTTTGAGCTTTTTTTTCCCACCAAAGGAAGCAACTTGGAAAATAAGGCATGTTTAATATAAGTATTGTATTGAGTGGTTTGAAAGCTGCTCAAAGTCTAATGTTAACGAATATATTTTTTAAGGAAATCTGAATGCTTTGAAATGCCTGTTTACTAAGTAAACTGAACCAGAAGAAATTGTTTTATGCAGGACTTACTAGTTCAGCTTTTCCATTTGATTTTGGCCGCATTCCACACAAAGCAAGGCGCCCTTTGAAAGATATGATTGCTTCGAGCAAAAACCGCAACAGCGGTGACTCTTCCCCAACAGAGTGGTGTTCTGGCAGTGGGAACAGACTGGTCTCTGAACTGCAACTGAAGTATCAAAGCCAGCAGGAAGAGTTGGAGAAGCTAAAGAGAGATCTTTTGAGCCAAAAGGTAATTAAACCTTCAGGCAAAGTGCACAAAAGCAAATGGTATGGCAGGTGATTGTGAGTTTAACCTTCCTGGCCATCTCACTGTGTTAAGACCTGGCTGTTTGTTATAAAATGATGGTTCTAAACAAACCTTTGTGTGCAAAAGGTCTTGAAAAAAGAAGGACCATCTTTTACATCTGTTGAAGATAGGATCCCTGAATAAAACTTCCATTTGCACACTGTTCGTTGAAATTTTTTTTGTCTTCCTTATTCTCTGAAGTTAACTTTGGTGTCTGCCAGGATCCTGGCGAATAGTCATAGCTTCTTTTTCCATATGTACATAAAATATCTGAGGAACTTCTCCTTTCAGATTCTCTTTCTTTGTCTTTTGATTATTTCAGTGCTCACACAGCAGTGGGAAATAAACCTGACTTCTTTCTCTCCTCAGGAGGGATTTTGTAAGACAGGCCTAATCATAATGTGTGTATATAGACTGCACTCACATGGAAGTCATGCTTGTGTGCCCTCATAACTCCAATTTATTAAATACCTTGGTTTTATCTAGAAGAATTTCTACTCATTTTAAGAAGAAAAATATTTCAGGTCTTATGTGGAGCTGCTGCTTCTGCTATTTGTATTTTCCTTTGTATGAGGTGTTTAAAGGGAAACCAAAGAAGCAGTCTGAGCCCCATATTTATACTCATTTTAGGTATTATGTTTCCTAGGAGTACATTGAGCTTCTGAGCCTGCTGCTGTGAGATTTCATTGGTCTAGTGCAACACTGCATTCACAGCTGCTTCTCTTTAATAATAAGAAAAAGAAAATCAGTATCTTAGGTAGTCATTTCTGTGGCAGGATTTTCTAAACAGCCTTTCAAAGACTTCCTTTTTTGGCAAAGTAGCATTTGTTTTTTAACTTCTTTTGTTTTCTCTGCATCCGTTAGAGAAGAAAACTCTTAGTTACCTTTGCTTTTTCTGTTCTGTAACATTTTCCTGTTAACTTTTTGGGCTTAGGACTCTTTCTGTTCATCCTACAACAGTGCTGCTTGCAAGCAAGGCTTTTTTCAGCTTCTAACTGACTGCTGAGCCTCAGGTGTTCATTCCTTTTTCTTAACATGTTGTAGCCATTTCAGGCAGGATTCTTAGCTCAGTGAACGACACTGAAGCCAGTCATTGTAAGGTGTTAGTCTGCTAGAAATTATGTTGTAAAGTGTTTCCATTTTTCTTTAGAACAGCAGCATGAGGACTCAACCCATTCCAAAAACTATTTTACTTGATGTTACATTTCTAAGCTATAACATTTAGAAACTTAAAATTTCATCGGGTATTTTTGCTGTTGTTTTTTAATTCTCAGGAACTTGTTCGACTTCTGCAGCAAACAGTCCGTTCTTCCCAATATGATAAATACTTCACGAGCCGCCTTTGTGAGGGGGTTCCCAAAGATATATTAGAGCTGTTACACCAAAAAGATGACCAGATTTTGGGCCTCAACAATCAGCTTGAAAAGTTAAATCTGGAAAAAGATAGTCTCCAGCAGGAAATCAAGAATCTGAAGTGTAAAGTTGGAGAACTCAATGAACGGCTGGGAATGTTGATGGAAACTATTCAAGCTAAAGATGAAGTCATCATGAAACTCTCTCGTCAACTCAGCGAATGTGAGGACAGCACATCCTCTCAAAGTGGAGCAATAAATTCCCCCATGGCCACCTGTAGTAAGGAACTACAGGAACTAGACAGACTAAAAGTAAGAGCACTGTCTCTGTCTTGATACATAGGGGAATCTCTTTTCCCTGTAAAAGTACTTTATAGTCAGCTGTACTATTTGAGATCATTACAGTGATTCCCCAGGACACTCATCATTGGAGGCTTTCACAGCTTGGAATCCCCACTTTGAGCTGTTATGTGCCAATCTAACCAGAATTTCCTTCCTTTGGGCCATCTCTAGTGCAGGGTCCTATACTTTCAGTAAATTATTCATTGGTGTGGAGCAGATAGGATGTGAGAAATAATCAAAGGGGCAGGAAGGATTAAGGGTAAGAGGAAAATACATGCATGGAGGAAAACAAACAGAAAGCTTGCTTTGTTTTTTTTTTTATTTTAAATATCAAAAGTGAGGTAACAAAGAGCATATGGAAAGCAAAGCAAATGTATGAGGAAACAAAAGAGAGGGAGGAGTATAAGAGCCCATTTTGCTAAAGCTGATACAGCTCCCACTGATGATTATTTTTATTCTTTAACATACCTTTCTGAATGTGTCACAAGTTCTTAACGGAGTTACTGAAATTATGCACTTTGCTCTAAGCAGGCTTTCTTGCCTTTGGGTAAACGTTATATTTCAAATTGATTAACATTCCAAAGAATTTGGAATATAAATAAGTTGCTTAAAATATGCATAAACATATATAATTTTCTTTCTTATATGTGAGCCTGGCAAATTTTAAAAAATAAAGTTGAAACTAGAAGTCAGTGGTCTTGGCAGAAGGCAGAGTTTGCAGGTGCTGGGGAGTGTGAGTCCTGTGGCTTCTGGGAGGGTACCAGCCTGATCCCGAGGCTCAGCTTTCAGAGGCAGTATTTGTAGCCAGCATCTGAGTGGATTAGGCAGGGAAGCTCATTGCTAAGGATTTACCTTTCTATATAGAGGAAGACATGAAACTTTACTTTTAATCAGGGCTGGTGAGGGTAGTGAAAACCCAAGAGGCATTCATCCCCTCTTTATTGTGTTGCTGTGGCCTCTGGAATGGGCTCAGCCTGCATGTGCCTGTTCTCCCTGCCTGTCTCCTGACAGGAGCCAGCTGCCTTCCGCAGGCAGTGGAACACCAGAGCTGATGCAGGTGAGGCAGAGCACCACCCTGTGCTCGTATTTGGCATGTGTGTTTCATTTGCATGAAATCCGAAATTAGTATTTGATTTAAGCCTGATCTTTTTAATGATAGGTCCTATTAGTAGCTGCTGTTTCTATGCACTGAGGTGATCTTTGTCTGACAGGCATAATCCACTTTGTTGGTTTTTTATCAACAGGACAATCTTCAGGGTTATAAGACCCAGAATAAATTTTTAAATAAGGAGATTTTGGAACTTTCTGCTCTACGAAGAAATGCAGAAGCAAGAGAGAGAGAATGGCAGGCAAAGGTTAGCATGTTCTCACTTGGCAATGTCTAAAACAATTTTCCGCACTTTAGCTGGAAATCTACACAGGAAATGGGGCAACTTAAATTTATTAAATATTATAGCTTAAAAAAAAGCCCTCTCAAGTCCTTACAGACCAATCTTTCTGAATGGATTCTTGAAAGAAGTAATTGCTTTAAAAATTGTATGCACCAGTGGAACATTTTGATAACTTATGAACAAAGACATGTACATGTCTGAAAACACTGTTTCCTCAGAATTAAGGCTATAATGATTTTTTAAAAAAGGTCAATGACAGGATGTGTAAGGATTTGATAGGTCACTGAGTAGAACTTTCTCCTGAGCATGGAGGATGACTATGGTATGAATGCAATGACTGTGTATGAACGGTGAATGTAATTTCTGGATGAATACGAGTGTAGAGATGTTGCAGGCAAATAATAAAAAATTTCCCGTGCTTCGGGTTAGGGAAAATGCACTTACTTGTAACCAAGGTTAGATACCTGTACCTATGGTTTGGTAGGCTTTGCTTTCTTTTTTTTTTTTGAAGCCATGTACTCAGTGGCTTAAATGCCGTATTTTTGGCACAGAGGTATGTGTTTACAATTCTTACATGCTGTTACCTAATTCATATGCCACTTATGTTGTTCAACCATGCACCGACTAAAGTTGCTACAATTCAACCATTTTGTTATTTTAAAGTATTTCATACAATGCTGTGATAATTAAGGCTTGCTCAGATTTTCCATATGCAAAAATACATATGGTGGAAAACCTCTGATCTACTATGCTGCATTATGTTTCCCAGTGTTAAAAAAATGGAAAAGTCAAGCTGGCTGTTCTTGACTTAGATGTTTCTAAGCAGCATAAACCAATAGAATACCATTAAGCCAAGTTTTAAAAGAAGTGTAGTACAAAATAAGTGTCTGAAGATTTATATCATATATTGTTTTCTGCAGTATACCAGCTTAGAAGCCAAACTCTGCCAGATTGAAAGTAAATACTTGATCTTGCTTCAAGAAGTGAAAACTCCTGTTTGTTCTGAGGATCAAAGTCCTGCTCGTGAGGTCATTACACAGTTACTGGAAGATGCCCTGAAAGCAGAACCTAGTGAACAACCAGAACAAGCAATTTTCAAACCCCACCTGGTCAGGTAGTTTGGTCCTATTAAATTAAATGTATGTGTGTCTTGGCCGGTGGGCTCCATTATAACACTGGAAAATAGTGAGAATATATTTGCAGGTTTGTGTTATTTCTTATATTTCCCTTTGTTAATGAAGGAATGGTCATGAAATCCTTCTAGCTGTATAAATACATTGTGTTGGTGTCTGGTGCAGGTCGAGATGCAGCTTGAGCTCTGGATGGTCTAATAAGGGGCATGAACTGGCGATTCTTTACGTAACAGAGGGCATGAGGCCTGGTGGTGCCCGGCCGCATGAGGGAGATGCAGGGAGGACTCAGCAGGCTTGGACTGTGAGAGGATAAAAGCTCCGGGATTCCTTTGTTGAGGGCGCTTCGTGGCACCGGCCTGGGCTGTCTCTGTGTTTCTGCACCTTAAATAAACTGTTCTATGGACACTTGAGACTCTGCCAAGGGAAGCCTGGGGTGGAAGCTGTGAGGAAACCTAGCGTGACTGTGAGTGTGGGGTGTGCAGGAGTTGAGCAGGGACCGTCCGGGGGCTTTGGTCCCAGCAATGACAGTCTCTCTTGGTTGTGTAGCTGCCAGGGAGTCATGGGAATGGTCACACTGGAAAGTTTCACTGACACTTGTTTGTTAGTTGAGATACAATATCAGACGAAAGTGTTGCCTTACTGCTGCTGAAGGTGAGCTGCTGAGGAGATGGATGTGTTCCAACTCAACTGTGTTATTAAATAAATTGCTTAATCTGTGTAGTAGTATATACAGGAACATGGGCACCAAGCCTTTTGTATATAGAATTGTACAAGTAACTGTTAAATAAAGAGTATACTTCGGAAAAATGTTTAATAATAAGAACTTGAGGGCTGTGGAGGGTAGCTTTGAAGTAAATTTATGGTGGGAACTTGAGAGCTTCAGGGCTACTGAACATACTTTTAAAACCTTTTTTCTTCCTCTCCATTTCAGTGAATATGATATATATGGTTTTCAGACCGTCCCAGAGGATGATGAGGAGGAGAAACTAGTAGCAAAATCACGAGCTTTGGACTTGAGATCGCTCTCACTCAGTGAAAATCGAGAGATCTCCACAGGAGTGAAATGGGAAAACTATCTTGCAAGCACAATGAATAGAGAGATGATGCGCTGTGTGGAACTGAAGAACCTTATTCGGTCTGGAATTCCGCATGAACACCGTTCCAAGATGTGGAAATGGTGTGTCAATCTCCATGTTAAAAAGTTCAAGGACAGTGCCATTCCTGGCTACTTCCAAACCTTGCTTCAAAAAGCTCTGGAAAAACCAAATCCTGCATCTAAACAGATTGAGTTGGATCTCTTGAGAACTTTGCCAAACAACAAACATTATTCCTCCCCAACGTCTGAAGGGATCCAGAAGCTGCGAAATGTGCTGTTGGCATTTTCCTGGAGAAATCCTGATATAGGATATTGCCAAGGGCTCAACAGGTAAGATTTTGCTAATCTTGGTAATAACTATGCAATAAAATACTTAGTGAGCCTTTCAAATCACATATATAGCAACATGGTTTCAAACAGCAGTTTGCCTTATGGGTTGCATGCTCATAATTTTTAATAAACAAATAACTATCACATTTTTAAACCAATGAAAAAAGCATTTGACCTGGATAATAAATTTTGTAAAATCAACTTGCCATCAAAACTGGAACTGGAATTAACTCATAAGAAATGAGCCACTTAAATGTAGTTTTACATTGAATTCATGTCAGTTGTAAGGGATTTTGTTCCTTTTTTGTGCAAGAATTTGTTACTTTTTTCTCTTTTAAAACAAGCAGAAAAAAGTGCTCAAAGCTTTTTTTGTATTGTTAAGGCAACAGATTAGAGCATTTTCCACTGATGCCTTCAATCAGAGTTGCAGAATTTAGAGGGGATTCTTGTGTTAAAATGCTAAGAAAAATTGTGATTCATTGCAGTTGGCCTTTGACAGAATAGCTTTGCTACTTGGAGATGTGTAGTAAAAGGTGCTACTTGAAGCAGGTGTGTTGGTCTAACACCATCTCATCCCCATGATGTAATACTATAGATGTCCACTTGGGCACTATTTTATATACTAGAATAGGCTTTTGAACTTAGAGCAGCTTTGTCATTTGAAATAGCACTGAAGAAGTAATAGAATAGAAGCAGTGAGTAATGTAGTAGAGGTGGTGAGGTGGTGGTGGCAGGAGTAGTAGTAATGTGGAAACCCTTACCTAACACCCTTAGAATAAACATCTCCTTTCTAAACTAGACTCTGTGTTTAGAGAGCTCTTAAAATTGCAACATCAACACTTCAAGAAATTCTTAGAGTGAGTTTTTGTTTTTTTCTGTCTTCTTATTTAGCTGAATACAAATACTTGGTGTGGCTAAGAAGGCATGGCTTTGCCCTATCTTAAACTTCATTAAATTTTGCTGTTCAGTGCTCTGTTCTTAATACGTTAATCACTGCTGAACAGAAACTGATACTTTACTGTTGTGGTTCTTAATCCAGTTTCTGATACTATAATATTCTTCTCCTCCAAATAAACCCTCTTTTTAGGTTGGTAGCAATTGCACTTCTGTACTTGGAACAGGAAGATGCTTTTTGGTGTCTAGTAACAATAGTGGAAGTTTTCATGCCTCGTGATTATTATACTAAGACACTGCTGGGATCCCAGGTATGTACTCTGCTGGGATAAAGCCTGGTCTTGTAAACTGCAGCCAGTCAAAACCTTCCCTCTGCAACTGTCTGATAGGCCTCTTTGGAAGGGGATGGGAGTGGAGTTGACAGGGCTGGGTTCCAGGCACCAGGACCCTTGTTTGGACAAGAACTCTAACAGTGACATAGTTCAGTGTCCTGCTTGGAGCTGCAGTCCTTAACCCCCCTTCTCCCTGATAACTTCACAAACCTGAGCTGTGTTATTGTTTCTTTCCTTACATTTGGGGGCATGGTGGTGCTGGGCTCTGGGGGAGGGCAGGATGAGAATGCATTTGCACTACCGTGGACAGTGGCCACTGTAGCATTCCTGCTTCCAGCTGATGCTCTGGTCCAGGCTGCCTCCTCCAGCCCAGTGTTTGCCCAGTATGTTCTGTTTCTGTGCTCCTGCACCAGTGCAGCACTGGTGACCAGTACTCCAGTGAGACCGGGGCTAGGTTTAGAAGCAGACAAGGGCAACATGCAGTGGGGTAACTCTGTGTGCTTTGGGTGGATCTAGCTTGGAAGTGTGAGCTAGACAGTCCTGGGTTTCCTGGTTACCTCTGGAAAAACTTGCACTTGCAGATTGGTAACAGCCTTGCTCTGAATTATGTGCTGGAAAATTGGAACTATAACACCCTATTTGTCATCTCTATAGGTTGATCAGCGAGTGTTTAAAGATTTACTGAGTGAGAAGCTTCCACGACTGCAAGCTCATTTTGAGCAATATAAAGTTGATTATACTCTCATCACTTTCAACTGGTTTCTTGTGGTTTTTGTGGACAGCGTGATTAGTGACATCCTTTTCAAAATCTGGGACTCCTTCCTCTATGAGGGACCAAAGGTGAACTGAATGGCCTGAGTTGGTTCCTTTGTTACCTGATAACAAAGTACTGTGTTGTTACTGAGTGGGGGGTTAAAGGAAGGTTGTTTTGCAAAACTCCTGTCAGTTAAAATGACTGGTAGGAAAAAACAAGGGAGGAACTGTGCAAAAATAGCCATTCAAAATATTTTCTGGCTTTTGGAAATAGGGGCTGAGGCAGGGAAGGGAGATGGGAGATGTGATTAGAGGGCTAAAGTGCAGCCAGTGCATGAGGAACTCTCATTGCGAGTTTATAAAGATGATAATGAGACTCAGTGTATTCTGTACTTAAAAAGTACCAAATATTGTATGTATTTTTATCAGGTAATATTCCGATTTGCCCTGGCACTATTTAAATACAAAGAAGAGGAAATCTTAAAGCTGCAAGATTCAATGTCTATTTTCAAGTACCTTCGCTATTTCACACGCACCATCCTTGATGCCAGGTGGGTAACTCACACTGGGGTGGCACTGGAGGACATGTAGTAGGCCATGGGAGATGTCTATCTTGTGGCTGTGGTGTTGTTTTCATCTAGATCCTAGTTCAGGTATAAAGGAACTAGAGATGGAACCAGCTAGTAGGATTTGTCATGAGCACTGTTATCTAGCAGAAACAAAGCAGAAGTGATGTAGGCTTAAATAGTAATTTTTGCCTGTGAAGTAGATTACCTTCTCTAGGTGTTATATCATGATCAGAATTTCAACCACAGGTGAAGTTTCCCTCTGTGTTGCAAATGTAACTTGTTAGTAAAACATTTTATGCTGCGTAAAAATACATCCTGGCTGAAGTATTAAAGATGTGAGCCATGTCCCCCCACTGCTTGGATCTCTTATGCATGGTTAATGCACAGGCTCCTGCCACATAGTTCCAGCTGGTTTTAAGATATATTTGGAAGCAGAGAATAAATACAAATTAGATACTTTTGTGGTCTTCAGTCCTTGCATAGGACTCACAGTTTGTAAATTAGGGTCTAGTTTAGATTCCTGGTTTCAAGACTGTAGACCTGTTAATCTTAAGAAGAAGTCATATTGGGATTGGTTTAATGTCTGAAAATGTTTTGCACATCTTTTGAAGCTCACTGATTTTCAATTTAGAGCAAAATTTCTATATTAAAATCTGAGATGTTTCTTTTTAATGTAATAAACTCCACGTAAATTTAGGCATATACTCTGACTCCTGCTGCAAGAGCTTTATTATATTCGCTTGTGTTTCAGTTTTTACTGGACAGGCATCAAAGCTAAATAATCTTGTGCTTGAAAGGGATTGCTGGGATTGATGCAGAGAGAAAAAATTAATTTTTTTTGTTCTTACCTAGTTCAAACAAAATTTTGATATTTAATCTGAGGTGAAGATTTGGCTTTTCAATCCTTTTCCACTTATGGAAATGGTGTCTTGATTCTCCTGTCTAAACTTTCTGGTGCCAAAATAAAGTATTTTAAAGATTTCTAAAATTGCTGAATTTGGTTTTAACAAAATGAACTAATTAGTGATCACTGGGACATGGGGAGCTCAAGTGAGGACAGAATTCAGTACATCAAAGATATTTGCAATACAAATATGCTCTGTGCTGATCTTTTGGGGTTTTAAGAGTGGAAGCAGTGCCGTGCCGCCTAGGGAATATGGATTTGCCTGCTAGGACTGACAAGACAGGATTCAAACTGTCTGGTTTCTTATTCTCCCATGTTTGTACATTATCAAGATTTGAGCAGTACAAAAGCATGTAGAACGAGGTCTTTCTTGATAATGGACAAAAAAATGATCCTCTTGTAGAGGAAAAATTCAGAAGTGTTTATTGGTATAGAATTCATGGATGTTCTGAATGGGTTAAAATCATACTGCACAGAGTCTCTAAATTCAAACTCTGTAGTAAGAGAAAGGTCTCTACAGACACGTGCATAATTATATTCTAGTTACAGGATGTCATAGCTGAGTTTTTTCTACAGAGCTGTGGCATGTTGTGCACAGATAGAGAAGCTGCTGGAATATGTTCTGTGTAGAAATAGCAGGAAATCATTCCGTGATCACTGAAAAATACAAACCTACCATTAAATAAACTGTCCAAAGAAGTTTTTGTAATATTTATTTCTGATAATTCAAATAGAATAAATTAAATATTCCCCTTCCCCTTTTTTCCTTAGTAAACAATGAGATGTTCTTGGGTGTAGATCAGCAATAATGATATAGTTGGATGCAGTCTTTTTGGATTGATTAGACTGACCAGTTGCTGGGTTTGCTGGGACTGCAGGATGGTATGATGCAGTGTGACTCTGGAAGGGGGCTGGATCCTCTGTGGTGCTTTGCATACAAGTTTGGCTTGACCCTGGCCCAGAGATCTCTGTGCTCCAGCCAGCAGAACTCCAGAGCATTCCCACTGTGTTGGAAACTTTGGCTTGTCCATGTTCTGTATTATCCTTGTCTGCATTTGTGTTGTCCCTGGCTTTATCTGGTCTGTTAATTGTCAGGTTATCTGGTGAGCTGAGTGTTTTGGGATTGAAGGAGCTGCAGTGCCTTTTATGGAGGAAGTTATCCAATCTGTAAAGGGTAACTGGATGTACCGAGTATTCAGTGTAGCCAAGGAAGCTCTGACGACCCAAGTTTGTCTTCTCAGCGTTTCAAGGCTGTGATCTCTATAGCAGCGTTTACAGATGGCTTGGGGAACTCTTGAGCATTTGATTACACTTCATCACTTGAAATAACCTTAAGCCTTTTTAGAAACTTCTTGAAGTATTGATAACATCTGAGACCTATCAAGTGTGAAAGAGACCAGAGATACGTGACATATGATAAAAGTCAATATGGATAAAGTTTAAAACTGATTTAAAAGCCTACCAAATATGAATAATTGTCTTCTACCATTGTGTAATCTTGCAGGAAACTGACTGCTATTGCATTTGGAGACCTGAACCCTTTTCCCTTACGCCAGATCAGGAACCGCAGGGCCTATCACCTGGAGAAAGTGCGCCTGGAGCTGACAGAGCTGGAAGCCATTCGTGAGGACTTCCTGCGCGAGCGAGAGACCTGCGTAGAAAAAAGAGACCTTATTAGTGATGATGAGGAGGATAGCTGAAACTGTTTTATATTAACTGTTCTTTGGGATCATGACCAAAGTGAGTTAACCTCCAAAACATTTTACTAATCCTGTCAAACAGAATGTAAACTTGATGCTTTTGGAAATATGCAGGACAGATTTCCAAATCCCAGCACTTTCAGAAATACCACTTTGTATGGAGGCCAAACACCTCTGTTTACATTTGTGTTCATGGAGTCATTTGTAGAGCATTTAATATCTGTCTCAGTTTAGTAATTTAGCTGAATTGACGGTTGTTTTCCCACAGTGCACCATTAATGCCTGGATGTGAAACAATAAGAAAAATCCATGCTCTGTTACATTCATTGCCATTCTGAGTTTAGGGGTTTTTTGATGTAAACATCTTTTTTGTAGTGCAGGCTCAATGTGAGAGGACATCATCATATTTCTTGGATTCAGGTTGGCTCAGTCTAATCATTCTTGAGTTCACTAACCAGAAAAATGTGGGATGAAGATTCCTTTGTGTTTTTTTTTCCTGAAGTACCTATTTTTGTCACTGACTGTCGAGTGTGTACTGAAACAGTGATAGCAAACATAATTTCTACTTTTCAAGGCAGCTGTGTTGATAAAGATTCTCATTAATGCAAAGGGGTTTATAGATCAAACTCTCTTTAATCAATTTTATTTGTATTCACTTTTTTGATTGCAGTGGTTCAAAAAGGCCACAACCAAACTCCAGATATTATGGAAGAATCAAGCTTTCCACAGGAGTACCATACTTTAGGAGCTAATTTTTTGTGTATTTTTTGAAGGTTTGTTTTGTTATGTTTTTTTGTCTCTGTGAGGGTTGTGGGGTTTTTTCGTTGTTGTTGTGGGTTTGTTTGTTTGTTGTTGTCAGGTTTCTTTTCTTTTAATGCTTCTTCCTCTTTAGGACCTAAGGTGAAGACTTGCTCTTTAAAAAGAAACATAGCATTCTTTCTGCATGATTGTAGAACTATTGTACAATAGTGGTAGGGACTGGGTTCATAAAACAGATATTTACCAATTAGTCAAAGGAACCTAAACACCACAATGTGCACACAGGAACTGAAGATCCTTTTCCAACAGAAAAATGCAATATTATCCTAATGTACTCAGCTTTACTGTTAGTGTTGTATGCACTTCCTGCAAGACAGCTGTAAGGAGCAACAATCTGGGCTGTTGAGCTGTAGTGTTTCTGTTGTGGAAGTGTGACTGCGGACCATTCTCGCTCATTTGGTGACTAGCAGTGCTCATAAATGGTTCTGGGGAGAAGGAGGGTTTCTTTCTTGCTGGCTATTCTCTGGACTTGTGGAATATTTTTGTTGAACTGTTGGATCTTCAGAATGTTAGATTGCCTATAATGTGTCATGATAAAACTAGGATTCAAATACTAGGCAGCAAATCACTGTGCTCTGGGGAAGTGGTTAATTGGCAAAAAAAAGACAAAACTAGTAATTGGGAAGAGTCAAGTGCATCAAGCCTGTATTTTATGTGTTTCATTTTGGTTTTCTAGAAGTAGTAGTACTTTATTGGGCGTAATTGTTTTAGTCAACTTAAGTGCGTGCAGAGAGAAATCCTGCTTCTGTTTCACAGCACTTTAAAAAAAATATTTTAGATAATGTAGTTGTAGCCTTCTGCAATTAAGCATATTATAAGTTAGTTTATATGGAAGGGAACTATTTAATCAGAGGTAAAGTTGTAACTTAGAGAACTACTTTTCATATAAAATTTATGCTTCCTATATGACACATAATTTTTATCTAGCCAGCAAATCCTTGCCAATGAGGGACTGATGGTGTGATCATCTTGATTTATATGTTGCTAGTGTTCTAAAATGTCCTGTGTTGTCCGTGGTAGGCAGTAGCTGGGGATTTTTACTAATTCCCTAGTTACTTTTGATTGTGTACTGGAGGGCAGGGTTTTGATATTATTGCATGTACTGTATTGTTTTTCTATTTACTATCAGTATTAGAATACAAACAAATGGGACCAGGTTTTCTAATTTTCTGGTTATGCTGTCCTGGTTTTAAAAGAGCTGGTCTCTAAATCAATATATAATGTAGACTTTTTGCTTGTATGTTTGTTTTAATGTTCTGTCAAGTGTTAAATGAATTTTTTTTTAAGGTGAAGATCTTCCTCTTATTGACCACAAGTGAAATAGTATGGTGAAGAATTTAATGCTTGTACTTACCCTATGCCTACAATCCATTTTTCTTTGGCTTTGTGTCTTCACTATGAACTGTTCCTATGACTTCAGGAGATGTTTTCAGACTGACTCCATTGAAGTATTTGGGTTGTAAAGATAAAACTAGCTTTAAGGCAATGGTCAGGAAGTTCTTTAGCTGACAAAACACGACCTGCAATATTACAGGACCATTTTTGTTAGAGTTGTGCTGATGGTTCAGTTTGTGTGTGCAATGTGTTTCATCCTATTAAGTTGTTTCCAGTTGTACAGTAAAACTAAGTAGCTTGTTTCTTCTGTCATGGTGTGACTGCTACCCGTGAATGTTAGGAACCCTGTGGAAGCTGTGTTGTCTCTGTTTTGTCAGCTTGCAGATATGAAATAAGTCAATGCTGTTATGCTCAAGTTTGCAGCAAGCTGTTGCTTCAATTTGTTAAGCCTTGTTACTGATTTAGTGATGAGCTAAAGGTCAAAAAATTGCAGAGGTTTCTCACCTCTGGCCACTAGAAGTCTCTGTGAAACAAAAATAAGATGCATATAGCAGGAAGTAACATCAGGGGAGCTTGCCATGCTTGCTGTTGCAAATGTTGTTGTGTGACTTCGTTTTCTAGTGGTGCTTAGATCTGGTTACCTTGGAGAGTAGTAACTCATTAGGGACATGCAGGATACAAAGGCAGTATTTAAACCTGATGAAACCAGGCCAGAATACAGTGTGCCTCAGTGGCCTGCCAAAGCTGAACTGCATGGAGCCAAGAGTTTGTGTTTGTATGTGAACTTCTGAAGTGGTGCATGGGGTTTACCATTCATGCCAGCCAGATAGTGGGCAATTGATCTGTTCATGCATATAACAACTGCCAAGACAATATTTTAACTTCAAGGCCTTGCACATAACATGCAAAGTGTTCCTCATGTGTGATTTTTCAGAATGTGATGTAACCCAGACCACTGAGTTGCATAGTGCAGAATATTCCTCCATCTCTATTCATATGTACATGGCTTCCTGGTGAAACTTTTCATTAGTTGTTTGAAAGGGTCTATTATCTTCTGTTAAATAGGCAAAAAATTGGTGCACTACACCTCTAGTCATTAGAACTGCACAGTATTTCAGCTTGACCTGTATATGTGTACAGGTAGTGTTATCACATTGTTTGGTGTCGTTCTTTTTACCAGCTGGCTAATTAATAAAAAGTTTGGGGGTTTTTTTGTTGCCCTTTCAGTGTCTTCTGTGAGCGATTCTCCCCTTCCCCTCAGAGTTTGTAAACATGGTAAGACATTTCAGCAGAAAGGGAAAGATTTTTTTTTTCTTCCTTATAAAACATCAGAAATGAATGAATGGTCTTAAATTTGACAGAGTTGTATATTCAGATACATAACTGAGAAATGGCTAATTAATTAATTTAATTAAATTGTGTAGCTGTTTAAGTGATTGTTCCTTAAGTGCCATGTTAAAAATCAGCAATATGCGGTACAAGAAATTTGAATCACAAACATAAGTGATGTTATCTTAATAAAGACTGATGTAAAGAACAAATAAATTGTTTATTGCTTTATAGACTGCTCTGGTTCTTCTTTTTTTTTTTACCCATAACAGATGGAAATGCCTTCAGGTGTCATCAGAACAAGCAAGTGGTAGAGCTTGTCTTTTTTGTCTGGTAATGAGGTCTAAGAGAATCTCTATAAAGGAACACACATATAAATTTGACTTTGAAGCATGAGGATGTGAACCACAGGCATGTTGCACGCGGGTGATGCTGACTGGGTAAACTTGTCATTGGTGTCCTTCACCCTTTGGGAGAAGGGTGGGGTTGAGACAAAATTTGCATGAGTGTTCACAGGAATTCTCTTGAGTTCACACACTTTCAGGGAAACGTACTTGTGTAATATCTCCTGACACCCCAAGAGCATCTTTAGTGGGCTTGGTACTCATGTTCTGACACAGTCTTTTGTAGTCAAATAAATAATTCCAGCTGTTTTACCAATTACAAATTTACAAATTATAACCAAGTACTCAATTTGGAAATCAGGTCTCAGTATCTGTCTTTCAGATATGAATTTTGCATTCCAGAATTGCTTGATTCCTTTAAAAAGGTTTGAATACCCCAACTACTTCAGATATGTAAGCTATATGTAGCTAAATGTAAGGGAGGAAAAAATAAGAGTTAGGACATGATTGTAATGGCATATCCAAGCATATCTTTCATAGCAGAGATGAATAGTGCACAGTTCTTGTCCTCTGGCTCTGCTACAGAATGGCAGGCTGTTCAAAGGGGCTGCAAAAAAGGATAGAGATCAGCAGTTGAAGCAGAACATGACTATGGCCTAAGGACCTCATGTCCTGTATACTGAAAATTTTAAGTCAGAGAAATAAACAGAAAATTCTGGGAAGAGAGTGTATGGGAAGCAATGTCCTCACTTGGATACTTGGCATGCTTAGCTTGAGTAGGTTGTGTTGCCCTAAGCGGCTGCTGGGGCCTATAAAGAACAGCTGAGATTCCTGTTTGCTCCTTAGGACTAAGCTTGAAGCATCTGCTCTCAGTGGGATTGCAATAAGGATGTGAGTGTGGCTGATATATGTTAAAAACCTGGTTCCTAAGAAATGCATAACTTGGGATAAACACAGCTGGCCTACTCTGAACCGAGACCAAATACCTGCGGAGTCTTACTGTGCTCTGGGTGCCTCAGAGATGCAGAGAACACACTGAATCTGCTGGTATTACAAGGTGTCAGGTTCTTCAGAAGTGCTAAACATAGCTTCCTTATCTGCAGCTTCTTGACATCAACAGAAAGCAGAATCTATGTAATGCTGAAGCTTTAAGAATTCCCACACATAAAGTATGTTCCCTCAGATAATGCAAAGGAAGGATGTGCTCTGCCTTGGAAACTTCCCTCCTGGAAAATAAGGTGAAAGGTTCAATCAGAATTTAGCAGAGTGGTGTTTCCACCGTGATGATCTGCTGTAAAAGCCACATTTGTTTACAGTTCAAGGATGCCCACCTGTAGTGCCACCTTTTCAGAGCATGAGACTAGAAAGCAAAACTCAGGACCGTATACCGAATGTGATTTTTTAAAAATACTGTTATTAAAAATATGTATCTCCAGTAATTAAAACTTTCAATACTAGAATATGCCTGGTAAATTAAGATGACTTTGGCCAACTAAGATTCTGCCAGTCCTGAGCAGCTGCATCCTGCCTTTGTCTCTCAAATGCAATGTACCTTCGGTTTGTACAAACCAGCTAGGTTGTACAGTGAATTGCCCCTAAGATGTCAAGTTTGAGCTGATGAATGGAATCAGTGATGTCTTCAGGTACTATGATTGGTGATTGAACTGTGGAATAAGCTATTTGCCAGTTTTAAGAAATGCAGGTGGTGGTTTTCTGGTTTTTAATCCTGGAACTCCCCCTTTGGAACATAAGTATAGGTTTCCTACTTTGTGGTTTCTAAAGGAGGCTGGCAAGTATGTGGCTGCAGTGTTTGCTGGTGCTGCTTACTTGAAACACTGCTCAGGTTTGAGTTTTCTGTTGTTGCCCTGCATGCACATAAAGGCCTTTTACCTTCATCCAGAGATGTTACACAGAAGTCTTGAGTTATTGTTTTAAGGGTGAAAAACTACAGAACCATGAAAGAGCAACATCATACTTAGGCAGAACCTGTATTTGGGCTTACAAGCCCTATGGGCATAGCAGCAGGGGTGGGATTTTAATCTGCCTTTGCTGCTCTTGGAAACTTTTATTCAAAATTATGTTATTCTGGGTCTAGGGAGAGCCTGTCCCAATTTCAAAGGCAAGTTGTAGCCTTTCAGGGTGTGTTGTTCCCTTCCTTGCAGCTAGGAACAAACAGAAGCAGTGGCCTTCCTCATGTGCCCTTTGCTCTGAAAATTTTGTAGTATAATTGCTGTGACTTCCACGTGATCATATCTCATTGTAGAACTAAAGGTGAGACATTAAATGTCTTTATTTCCCTTTGAGAGAGTTATGAATGATTCCACTGCCCTTTGAAACATTTACTATTGCTCCCATTTCCTGTTCTCCACCCTATGTGGTATCAGATGCAGCCACTTTCCTTTTGGAGCTGGAAGAACTGGGTGGAACTTGTGGTCTGTGAACACCACTCCCAGGGCAGGCAATCAGGGCCACGGTTCAGTCCTCTTTACTTGGGACAAGCCAAGTTTCTTATTAACTGGTAATAAAAAAACACTGCCTTTAGGTACTTGCCTAGGATAAAATCACTCTTAAATTTATGTATCTTCACACCTTACTGGAAAGGAAAACATCCTCCTTATTTATGTATGATAATTTGCCATTAACATTGTATTACCCTAATCACATAGAGGATTGGAAGTGAAGGCAACCTGGCACTTGTAATTTATTTTGAAGGTGTGAACAATCCAACATCATTTCTCATTAGCAAATTATGGACAGTAACTTGCCCTGAAGAAATGTAAGGAGACCTAAGAGTGTTTACTGCAATTACTGTGTGACAAATAAAGCCGGAGAAAATCTAGTTTTACAGGTTTTGGGGATGTTTTTGTCATAGGAGAGTGGACAGATGGATGTTGTTGTTGGAAGCCAACACCTGAGCAGCCTGGGAAGCAAGATGGTAGAGGTTGGTTACAGTGGTGCATGTGAATGCAGCTTGAGCTGCACGGTGAGATCTGGGAACCTGTGCTGTTCTTTGTGGTCTCTTGAAACAACGGGCAATTTCACTGGGTAACGGTGAGTTTCAGACCATGCAGAAACCGATCTAGGCTTGTGTTCTGGCTTGTATAAAACACAGAAACAAGGCTTATACAACTTAAGTGCCTGTCCCTTGTATTTGTCTCCTCAGTCTTATTTTGTTGGTATTGCTTTCACATATCCTTGTATGTACTAAAACAAGTAGTTTTAGTAGATACATGTGAGATGTTCCTCAGTCAGCCTGGGTGAGCTGTGTTGGTCGGAAAGGCTTTGGCCCAGCTTGAGGTATCTGCATCCCATCAGGCGCAGTGCAAGGCTGGCACAGTCGGGGTGGTGCCGGGTGCCCCGGAGGCTGCATCGGCCCCACATCCAGTCAGCGATTGTCCCAGTGTCCTTGCGGTTAGCCCGGCACCCCCCGCTCTCTCCTCACGGGGCTGCCCTGGGCGGACCGCGGAGCCGGGCCCCTCCCTCAGCCCTCCCTCCGGGCCCGGAGCGGGCGGCAGGCAGGGCCCCGCGGCTCCTCCGCCCGGCACGGCCCCGCTGCCACCTCAGTCTCCGCCCGGCCCGGCACGGCACGGCCCGACCCGACCTGACCTGACCTGACTTTGCGCGTTCAGGGACCCCGGCGGACGCGGTAAGTGGGCTCTGCCCCCTCAGCCGACGGCGCCTCCGCAGGTTCCCCTCTCCGTGTTCCTCTGGGTCCATCCCTTAAGCTGAGCCGCCCTCACGGCGCTCGGTGCCGTGCCCCGCCTGTGCCGCGGTTCAGGGGCTGAGGCGACGCGGCTGTGCAGCTCCTCTGGCCGGGCAGCTCCGGGTCGGCGGGGTGGGGACCCCCGGCCTCTTCACGATGTCTGCGCTGGCTCTGTGTGTGTCTGCAGCCGCCAGCCGGAGGGAAAGGCAGCTCACTGCAGCACCCCCGCCGCGAGCAACTGTCTTTTATCCCCGAGCAGGTCCCACAGGGGCCAGGAATGCAGCGGTTCCACAAGTGCTCCTGTTGGTGTTACATGCCGCTCGGTCTGGCGCTGTTCTGTCCGAGGCCATGGAGGACGATTCGTCCAGGGTTCAGGATCAGCTTGCTGATAGCATTCAGCGAATGCTGTGCAACTTCCGTCATTTATCCTCAAGTTTCTTCCTGCCTTTTCCCTCAAACAGCATGACTTGGCTTTCTTTACACCTGTTCCTCTGGCTAGTGAGCCGTGGGTCCTGGAGCAGCACAGCACGGTGGAAGGGACTGGTTTGGCCTGGCCTGCATCCTTGTGGAGGACAGTCAAGAAGGAATATGTGAGTTAGAGGGTGAAAATGAGTGGCAGTTATTCCTGCTTTGTCACCAGCTGTAAAATACTAAAGTCACAGTGCTCACTTGCTTAATGTGTGAGGGAAAAGCTCAATTCTGAGTCTTTTCTGAAACATCAGCTGGTTTCAGGCTTTCCTGTGCCTTTCAATTGCTTGTGCAAGAAATACAGATCACAGAAGCGAGGTCTCCCTTGACTTTGGGGCAATGAGGTGAGTTATGTGCAGCAGTAATCCTTGAAGGCGCCTCGGGGACAGGGAGCAGGGCTCTGACCATGCCATGCCAGCGTGCCTGGCATTGCAGGCTTCCCCTGTGCCCTGAGCATCCAGGCTGTGTTCCCACCCAGCTCATTGCTCAGGCACACTAGACTTTGGGATTCCTGTCTGGGAGCTGGAATTAGCTGCAGATCCAATGTGGTTGGTATGTGTGCTTGAAGTGGAGGCTTGGAAATACAGTCTTGGGTCATTTGACACAAATGTAATTACTGCAGGGTACATTTGGGAGGTCAGAAGGGAGCCCTTGAGAGTTAATGGCAGGAGCAGTGATTCTATAATGGGGCTGAATTGCTCAGATGCTGGGTGTGTTTTGTGTTTTTTATAGATACACAAGTAGTAATAGTTGCCTCAGTTTCCTGGCAGAAAATTTTTTAGGCTACTGTCTTGGTTTTGAAAGACAGGTGCCTGCTAAGGAAGGCAGGAGCTTCTCTTGGAATAGAAAATGTAAGCCCTCTCCTTCCAAATTATTAAAAGGGGCTTTTAGGCAAAAAAAAAATGAGGATAGGAATAACAGTTTTTTAATATGTATAAACAAAAAATTAAAACAAACAAATAACAAAAAACCTAACAAACTACAACCTAATAGGAAAATTAGAAACTGCAGTATTAAATAAAAAAACAAACCCTGACAGTTAGAATATAATTTGACACCCTGCCAGTCAGGGTGTTGGTAGCAGTTCAGTTGGAATGGTGGCTTTAGTAGTGCTCCTGGAGTGATAGATGGTTCTGTTGAGGTAGAGATTTTGTAGAAGGGCAGAGTTTTCTTCTAATGGTTTAGTGGTGATGTTGAAGGGTCTGGTCCTTCCTTTGGGAAATTTAGTGGGAGAGAAGGCTGTTCTTTTGGGAATTTATTAGAAGGCAGATGCCTGTTCTGTCCAAATGCCCAGATTATATCCTGGTGGGAATGTTTGGCACCTTCCCTTGGGCAGAGCTTCTCACAATGGGATGATGTCATTTTTTGAGTGGTGTGGTGGATCCTCACAATGGGCTGATGTCATTCTATGAGTCATGGGGTGGGTCCTCACAATGGCCTATTAAACACAAATGGCTCCCGGAGGGAGTTTTTTATGACTCATAAGGTAAGGTGTTAATGGCCCATTAACAGGAGATGGTCTGGGGGAGGAGGTGAGGAAAACATTGCCCCTCTTAATTTTAATAGTTTGTGAAGATGGAGATAGAATACAGACCTTCTGGAATATGTTACATTGTAACCTAGGACAGCTACTTTTGTTTTCTGGCAGGAAAATGTTTCAGTGAAGGTAAGGGTTTGCTGAAATTAATAGAACTTTTAACTGTGCTACACTTATTTGAAAGCAGAGAGTAAAACCCACTTGTTTTTTTTTTTTTTGCTTTTGGAATTGCTTAGTCTTTTGTGGGATAAAAGGAGAGAAAGAAAGGTGAAAAAGGAAGGAAAGCGAAAGAAGAAAATCCTTTGATGCTTATAAAAAGCTGTTTAGTTTTAGCAAAAACCTTCAAAACTAGAAGATAATATAACTTTAATTTGTTTAATGGGTTTGGGGTTTCTGGGGTGTTTTGTTTTGTTTTTTCCAGATCATTAATTTAAAACAGTCTGGTTTTGATTCTAAATTGGTTTTGGTAATTTTTCAGTATTATAAAACAGTTCATATGAGAAGTTTTACTTTGGTCTGTTCTAATGGGTTTGGGATTTTGGTTTAGTGTAACTAATGTTTTGTAATATAAAAGCATGCCACAGGGAATGCTTCTGAGTTTGGCAAAGCCTTTAATGATTCAGCTCATGTCAGGTGTACTTGAGAAAGTCAGATTATTCAGCTGTTACCTCAGTCACTTGAAACTGCTTTCCTTAGGACAGAAGAAACCCTAAGGAAAAAAAAAATGCAAGGCTGTTGGCAAGGGAGGCGCTCCAACAGTTTTGTTCTCACCTCTGATTTCTGTATTCTGCTCTTATTCACTGGTGGGTGGACATTTATCATGGGTTTGACATCTATAAATCAGTCACTGATTGTCACATTATTTTTAATGATAGGCTAATAACTTACCTGTGCAGGGAAAACTTCATTAGAGGAGAGAAATAGAACTTACATTCTTCTGCTCTTCTTGAGGGATTCTGTCACTCTCTACAGAAGAGTGGGTTAGTTGATGCTGTAGATTGATGTCCTTTACACAGAGCACAAGCTGCACTAAAAATGTCTTTCTGTACTGCAATAAGGATGTCTTTATCCAGGGAATTGTACTGATGTAAAGTATGTGTGTGTGACCATATGACTTAGATCACAGTGGGAAACTGTGATTTCTTAGGGTAAATACGGTTCTGTTTTATGTTAGGGCAGAGTTTAGGAAGAATGTTAAGAGATGAGGCAGGACGTGTTTCTAGTGCCTGAAACTTCCATCTCAGAGCCTGTATCCTATTTCTGGGCTTGCTACAGCTTTGTTCCATGTCTGTAGTAAAATCATTCATACAAGATAAGTAATACTTTGTTGCCTTGTAGTATTTGGCTGTGTTAAGGAGAGCTGAATACAGCAATAAAAGGTAAAGTATTATGTTCTTATAGTAAACATATACTATACAATACTATATTATGGAGAATCATTATGGAAACACAGCAATATAAAAGCAGAGTAGAAGCTGGTTTTCATATGAAAATTCTCAGAGTGAGGAGTCCCGGAGGAGAGGAGAGGAGTCCCTATGTGAAATGGTTGAGGAATAGACATGGCATGTTCTGTGAAAGGACACAGAAGCTCATCTCCTCTGCTGAGCTTGCCTGCAGCAATTAAGCTCTGGGCTGATTCAAAACTCACTGAAGCAGATAGCTTCATTGTCCTGGGTTTAATGCATTCTGGTGCAGATCCTAAGTGATGGGAATGGCCCTGACTCACTGGATTGTGGTATTTTTTTGGGCACATGCCCCTGAAGTGTTAGCATAAGGTGTGTATCAGGGAAAAAATGTTGGTTGTTGTTCTTTCCTCAGATCCTGAACAACTTTTTTGTCTGAGTCCAAGATTAATGTGTGTCCATCTCTAATTCTGCCTGCCTTCAATGGCCACCATAAGAAAAATCACTGCCTGAAAAAAAAAAAATTAGGGCTCGCATTCCTGCTTTGACATACTTGTGCTTGGTACTGGTAAATTGTGTCCACAAAAACCTTGTAGTATAAGAAATCTTTGAAAGTGAAATCACCTTAATTTCCTAAAGTGGGAGTATATTTTCTGAGAAGGGTAACATTCACGGTTGTGAATGGCACTTCTATTTCAGATTAATTTTAAGTGTGTGAATGTTATCTTTTGTTGGCTTACCCCCTTGTGCTGTGCCAATGACAGTTGCCTTGGGGGGTCATCAAGTATATGATCTATTTTGGGCATTTGCTAAGTGTGGCTGTTGGGTGAAAGCCAGGGAGAGATATCTGTGGAAGGCAGGATAGGATAACATGAAGTCATAGATGTGGGAAATGCCGACACATCACTGGGGGTCTGAACACTGTGCAACAATTTTGTCTTCAGCCTTCAGAAGCAAGACTCTGGGCTTGAATGGGTCCTTTGTGGGAGATTTAACTTACTGCTTTGACCTCTGCAGAAATGGGTGTAAGTTAAGAGATCAGCAGAAAGGATGAGGGTTTTCTGGTTATTTTTGCATGAATTCTATGCACCTGCAGAATCAGCTATATTCTTTGGAAGATGCTGGGAAATGAGTGAGCTTGTCAATCAAACATGAAGTGACTATGCTCACAGAGGCATTTTGGGTGGGTTCCTCACTCTCAAAGCAGTTTTTTAACTTGCTCTTCTGAATGGCAACAAGCTCTTTCTTAAAACAATGACTTTTTAGGTGTGTTTGCATTAATGTTGTTTATAACTATGTACCTTGGATTCTGATGAAGGGAGTAGTCAGCTTGAGGGATTTACAATCTTTGGGCAAGTCTCAGCAGCATCTCTTATTACCTGGGTATTTTCCTGTACTTGACTTTTGCATGTGCTCAGAATGTAATTTTGCAATTCAGGATGAACAAAAGGTTTGAGGTTTTCAGCAAGGATTGGCTTTGTCCATTGCTTTCTTTTTTGAATTCTGTGGAGGCTGAATGCAACCAACACTTCAGAAAAATTCTGCTTTGAACAATAGCATGCAATATTATATAACCTTAGTAAGGAGCGAGTAGCCCAGAGATGTGCTCATTCTTGTAAATATGACTAAAGCATTTATTGACTGTAGTTTCAAGATCTGAGCAATAGTGGGCAGTGATCTTTCAGTGCACCTCTGGGGTATAAATACAAACAAAAGCTGCCCTAATAATAAAGGAAAAAAATGAATGCATTTTCCCAATTAAAATACAAAAAAAATGTTTAGGACAATGCCACTGAGTTTAAGAGACAATTTCAGCCGTAGTGGACCCTAATAAACTTTACCTATAATCCCATTTTTAACATAGCTACTACATTCATACTTACTATACATAATACCACAATTTATATTATCTGTCTCATCATCACACTTAAATTAAACCATAAAACTGCAGTGCTCCATCCTCCATAACATAGAACATAGACACAAATAATAAATGAAAAATACCAAGCTGTAAACCTAAAGTCTTATATTACCCAAGAATAACAAAGATTTTTCTATGAAAACAACACAATTAACACTCAGGACATATGTCTTAACACTGAAAAAAATGTTTACCGCTTTAAAGATTTAGTCAAAAAGACTGTGCGTATATACATCAACCCAAGGCTATATGTATATGTGTATTTTTCTGAGGTGAGTGAATTATGACAGCTTGGATGTGTATTGGGGAATTTTTAGATTTTTACAATGTATTTTCTGCTTAGGATACATGCTTTTGTTGGAGAAAAATCTTCAATTTTTGTGCCTTTCAGTTTGATAGGAATACTGCAGTTCCTGTTTTATACAACTGCTGAATCTTCTTGCAATGGTGATTTGAACTTACTTCTGAAGTATCAAGCTTGCTTGTGAAATATGCTTCACAGTATGCACCACTCAGATGCCAATGACTGCAATTTAAAACTATGCAGGAGCTGTATAGAGATATGGAGCTTGGAAGTCCCCCGTGCATCTGAAGGAAGCAACATCTGGGATTCATAAAACAAAGCATGTTACATTGACAAGATACACTATTAAGTGTAGAGATGTGTGAGAATAACTATATGTGTCAATGTAGTTAGATTTTATTGTGGTACTAGAAGCCTTACAGCTATTTTACTTGTTCTGATCTAAACAGTGGATATTTGGGCCATTGAGCATAGTGCCAGTGTTCATCTTGACGAGGAGCAACAAATAGGTCATGACCTGACTGGCCAATTATTTTGTTCAAATCTATTCTGTTACCATAACATACATTGCTGTGGAGGTGTATCCCAAGGAATAATGTGAGTTCTCGTCTTCTCATCCAGAAGCAGCCCAGCATAATGCACAGCTGCTCCAGTGCACCAGTGTGAGGCTTGTATTTTCAGAGCTCACAGAGATTATCAGCTTAAAAGATTGTGTTCTGGAAACAAACTGCACGGTTACACAGAGCAACACCTGCTGCAGATGCTGTTCTTCTCATTAAAACACCTTTAAGAAGATGTTCTTCTTGTTTAAAACATTTACTGTGCATGATGGAAGATGTGCAGAAAGCTCTAGAGAGGGAATCACAGCACTTTTTTCCAGCAGCATTTCAAATGTTTGTGTGCTGTCCTGCCTGCGTGCTTCAGGATCACCTCCTGACCTGAGAAAAAGGAAGCTCTGCTTCCTGGTCTCCCTGGCTCAGGATCTGTCTGAGGGAGTCTGTAATGCTAGTTCTTGTGCTGGCTCTCTTTAGTGTAGTGTGGAGGCTTTATTGTCCAGAACTTTGTCAAATTATTAATTATTTTTCGTTTCATCACTTTTGTGTTTCTTGCTATGTTCTGTGCTTCTAGTAAGTTGTGTTCTTGGGTACATCAGTGGTGGCAAAAAATCCCTTCACTTAAAGGTGCTCATCTCTTTCCAGATTTGAGCCTTCACTATTTGGCTGAGACTGCTGAATTAGTTACTTTGATTGATCAGTGGTAACTTTGGCCATGAATGAGCTGCAATGGATCCAAAGTGCCAATACCACAAATATGTGTTACTGAGACTTAACCTCTTGCAAGGTGTAATGAATGTCATTCTTCATTAATAATCTAGTTGCATCATCCTTGAGCATCAATGAAAGACCAAGTATGGCTTTCTTCAAGCAACAGAAGGTGGAGGACGTTTATGAAATTGGGGAAGAGCTGGGAAGGTAAGGTTGTACTGGTGACACCGCATGATTTTAAAAGCTGACACATGGGGATATTTGCTATTTCTTTCTGTGTGATAGCCTAGATTAATTACAATATACTACAATAGCAACACACACCTTAACAGAGTGCACTTTGGATGGGATTTTTTGGTGTTTTTTTCCTTTAGATTAAATGTGCTAACTCATTTTCCTGTTTCTTTTCTTGCAACTAGGACAACAAAAGGTATGTTCGCATTTTCTTTTGTAGATAGGTGTCACCTGTGTCCATGCTTTAGACTTGAGTTCACCTGCCTGTTCTTGGGGCCAGCTGGGAACCAGGAGCCCATGGTGCTGTCACCAGACACAGCACTTTCACTTGTGCTGTTGTTTTGAGCAGCATTCCACAGCACTGTTGTTTTCAGTGCTCCAAGCACTGACATCACATGTTCATATGTGCCTGCAAAAAAGGTGCATGAATTCATGAAATGCTTTACCTCTCAACTCTTTAACTGGACTGGCTAATGCTTGTATATAGCTTTTAATGTATAAAGGCTTATCTACAGGTACTAATTATAGGTTAATTACCAACTGTTACCATGCTTAACCTGGAGCACCTGCTTAAACACTGATGGGTTTGTGGTCTGAATACCACAGGGCTCCCCCAGTCTCTCAGCAACACCCAGTGCTCTGGGTGAGGATGGCTGGTTTCCATTCAGTGTCCAACCCTCTAATGTTTTCTGGTTTAATATGCAAATAGCTAAATTAGGGCTCCCTAGGTCCAGCTATGTAAAACCGTGCACACAGAAAGTGTGGGCAGGTACTGCCCAGCCGGATCATCCTCGGAGTCCCTGCAGAGCTGAAGCATCTCAGAGGGGGCTAGGCTGTCAATGCAGTTGTCTTGTGTGCCAAGGCCAGGGGTGTGAGAGAAGGCATTTTGCAGAGAAGGGAGCAGGTTTTCTATGTTCTCTGACCAGCTGCTTAGCTCCAACATTTCCTCAGTCTTTCAAATATTAACCTTGTACCAAACTCTGTTGCTCAACTTCTCAAAAGGTACACACAGGGAGCAATCTGTCAGGCATGTAGCATTAGAGATAACTTGCTGGTGGCTGTGTTCATTACAGCAGCTCTATTTGGGAAGCTTGACATGGCCTATGCTGAATTTGTACAATACTTCAAATATACATATATAATTGCGTTGCTTCCCTCAAGATAGTATCAGTCACTTTCAAGTCTGTGGGGACTGAGGTTCTCTAGCCATAACTGAAAGGAAGCTGAAAAAGAGAACTCCCGAATTTAGCAAATTTCAACATTATAAAGAAGTAATACAGCTTTAATAATTTGGGCTGTTTTAAGGAGGGTCTTGGCCTAAGCCATTTCCAGGGATGTTAATGGCATGCCAAATCAGTGGAAATACTCCTTGAAAAGTGTGAAGAAGTGAAGAACTAACTTGTCTTGTTGGGAATATGCAGCAGGTTAAATAACTACTGGTTCTTGTGGAAAGGGAGGTGACAACTGGAGACAACCAAGAATGGAAAGTCTTAAATCAAGGGCAGAGTAGGCCCAGAGAAAGAAGAACTGCGCTGCTGAGCTAGGGATATCAATTCCAGGAAAGTGGCAGCAATAAAGCTCACTGGAAAGCCTTTTAATATAATGTTTCAGTTGTGTTTTGGATGCATAGTTGTGGCTTGCTGAACAAAAAGTTTTGTACGAACATGCAGGAGCCCTTTCCAGCTGTACTAGCAAACACTGATGGTGGTGGTAGGTACTGGAATTTGAGATGTGCACTGTGATTTATAAAAGAATGTACCACAGAGTCATTAATCTATTACCTAAATGTGGTGCCAGTGAGGCTTGAGAGCTGTTGACATTTGTGACTTCTGGGCAGTGTCACTGTTACATGTCAATTTGGGGCTGAGGGTAGGAAGTGTTATGGAGTTGTTCCGAAAGTGTTTTGTGACATTGCCCATTGAGAAAGTGTGTTCCTGCAGGGTAATGTGGGCCTGGCACTGCTGTCCTGGACCAGTAGCCTGCTCCTGCAGCTCAGCTCTGCACCATGCAAGGACTCACACTTAACAGAGAAAAACAGACAAACCTTAGGGTGATATTTCTGGGCATGGAAGTCTCCCCCTTTCCTTCACTGTTGTCCTCTCGCTGCAGGGAAAGGACTCTGCTTTCCTCCACAGTGTGGGCCAGCCTTTACCACCTGCCACTTCAGCCTCTTGCCTGTCTCAGTAACTGGGAGCTATGCTCATCCCTCATCTCCTGGGCCAGCCAGTGCCTTTAAGCAGAAAATAATCACTGGGATTTCTGTTGATTAGTTTGGGCATAATTGAGCCTCCAGTTTCTCAGCCTCTGCTGTCCTTGGCTGTGGTTTCATGGTTAAAGCCAAGCTCTGTCTTTCCTCAGTGGCTTGTTTTGCCTCCTGTAGTTCCTGCTTCCTCTGTGCTTGTGTGTGGAGGATCAACTCTGAGAGAGGAGAAACCCCATTTTCTGAGCAAAGCTTTAAAGGACAGCAAATGCAGCATGTGTGATAATGGGACCTTGGAGCCTGGCACAAGTCACTGTTCTGACGGTGTAACTAGGTATTTATTTATGTAGTGAATACAAAAAGCAGAGATAACCCAGGTATTCTTTGTAGGGCAGGAACCTGGAAATCTAGGATGAAAAAGTCATGGTTCCCCAGCTAGCTGGACTTTCCTTGCTAACCAGAGGACTGTGGTTGCAGCTGGGAGAGTTACCCTTAACTCACACCATGCAGTATCTTCATACCAGGAATGTTTTTTCTAACTGTAGAAGCTGCTCAGTACTGTGCTTTCTCGGACATAAACTTTAACTCTGTTCTTTGATTAGTTTGCACTTTGAATTAGTTCTTTAAACTTTGAAGAATAACTTTGCAATATTTTATCTTACAACACACACAAAGCAGGTCTTTGTGTTTGATGCAAAATGTTAATTTAATTCCTGAGGACTACCCAGAACTTCCGTTAATGTTTCTTGTTGCAAATCTTCTAAGTCATGTTTCATGTATGTGAATGTTCTGCTGAAACAATTTTGGCATCTGGTACTTGATCACAATAACTGTGATTGTTATCAGCTGTCTGATAACAGTCATTGTTCTTGAATTTTTTCTTTTTAGTCCTTCTAGCAGTTTTCCCTATTAGTTTTCAATGCTATCTTAACTGTTTCCAAAATAAAATATTTGTTACAGTAAGTGCAGAGAAGATGGAAGGTTTTGTTGTTTGTTTTTTTCCTAATAACAAAGTTGCTCTACCTGCAGTAATAGAGAAGAGCTGGCCTTGGCCTTACTTCGTAACAGAGTCATGCATTCCTTATCATCAGCATCCGCCTTGATGATGGAAATGACATCAGTGTTTCTCCTCAGTCCATATCTGGCTTTGAGAGAATAATTAGAGGTGAATTACCTCCAAGGTAGTGCTCACAAAGCTCAAATTTTGTAATGTATTTAACCACTGAATATTAAGCAGAATATTAATCCTAGGAAAAAGACATTGAATATTAATCCCAAACTTTGGTTTGCCATTTCTGTGAAAAGAAAACTATTTTTTCCATTTTGCATTGCAGTAGAAAGCAGAGGGAAATTTCAACAGCTGAGAAAATATACTCTGTATAGTATTAATTCCATACTTTTAAAATGAAAAATATTACTTATGAGTAAAAATGCACATGAAACAAACATAGTACAGCTCAAATTCTAACAATGATAAAGCTCTGGACAAATTGTTAACATCTCGTGCAGAACAGAGCTCTCAGGTACTTGTCTGGTGGTCAAGCTTAATTTATCTCAGGAGACATCTGTTAATCCTTGTTAACACTACACCAGCAGTTTGAACCAGAGTGAAGACCTGTTGTAATAACTGAGGAGTGAAATGGGAGTTTTGGCCTTACAGATAATTTCCTAAAGTCTTGAATGAAATACCAGCATAGTTTCCATCTGTTTTATACATGGGGAGGGAGAAAAATAATTTAACTATTTGACCATAATAATGCTCCCATCTCACAATCCATGTGCTCCCATGTCTATTACTGTCAGTACATATCTAGGTGGATTTGGACCTTTAAACACCCAGGTGCGGTGTGCTAACCTTCCTCATGCACATTATGTCTGCCCTGCTGTTGCTCCACATGGTGAGAGGAACAGCTTATCAGATCAGCTATTCCTGCTGAGAATGAGTCAGCTGTGACCTTCCCTGGCTCTCTGCAGTTTCCTTATTACCACTCCCAGCACTGATACTCAATCCAAATGCTAAGTCTGATAAGCAGGGAAAATTTTTCAGCATGTGCTTTCTGTGCTCATTCTTGAGCTTCAGGTTACACAAAAAAGCTTGCCCAGGCTATCGGGAACTTGCCAGAACTGCTGGGCTCATGCTGTCTCACTGCTGACTCTGCACCTCCAATCTCAGGAGGAGCTGATAAAAGCCACTGCGGGATTGGGAAATTTCCAAAACCATTGAACAGTGTCACAAAAAGCTGTTGATGATTCAGTAGGTGGCACATTTTGTGACTCGAAGCTAAGGACCAGACAAGGTGTTTAAGGTATTGTGTTACTGTAGTGATAACTTGTAATCGTAGCACTTTTCAGAAACATTAGATTTATCAAACTTCCTTTGAATTTCAAATGAGCTGCTCTCTACTTATTCCAGTAAACCAGATCCTTCTGTTAGAGTCCATATTCTTCTACTCTTCTGACTCTTTTCTGGCACTGGACACAGAGATCAGCTTTTGTGGATGCCCATGATGCTATCAGGGATAATTCTGGGATGCCCATGATCCTATCCAGGACAATTCTGGGATAATGCCCTGGAAAAATTCTCTACAGTCTTCTAGACTAACTCTGTGCTTAGAGTAAGACAAAAAGACTTCCCCATGGTGCTCTGCAACACTGTGCTAAGCTACCCATCCCCATAGGTCCATGCCCCTTGCTCTGCCCCTGTACCTCCCCTGTACCCTCAGACTATTGGCCTCTGACCTCCTACTGAACCCGAGACACATCCTTGATTGTTGTCTTTTGTACCTGGAATCCTTCAGTGTGACCAGAGAATAAACTCCACTGGAACTCTATACAAAGGATCCTTCATGTCTTTCTTCACTGACCTGTGGTGTGTGTGTGGTGAGTGTTGGACTTTGTGATTATCTGTGTCTGCTCAGGCAGCTTTCTCAGAAGATGCTTTTGGACCAGCAGCAGCAATCACCATCCACCCTCCCTGCTGCTACAACTTTGGGCTAGGGTGTGTTGGTTACCTTTGTTTGAGTTTAGAGAGATGTGGATGAAAGGTGCCAGATAGTGACTTTATCAGAGACAGGATATGTCCAAAGGTGCTCAGCATTTTCCTTCAGGAATATGGAGACTTATCCCTCAATGTCACTGTGTGCTAGAGCACTTCACAGGCAGTAAAGCATGAGTTGTGAGTGAAAATGCCAGCGTGTTTAAAAGTTGCAGCTGATTTTTTTCCTTCCTAGTACTTTTTAGTAGTGCAGCAAAACTCCTGTTAAATGGCCTGTTTTAAAAAAGTTTTGGATCATTCTGTTATCATCTGCCATCTGGTAGCTTAGGTTCTGTGTAGTTGCTTTAGGAGAGGTAACCATTTCCTTTGCATTTTGTTTGGGGAGAAAGAGAAGCAAGCAAGTAAACCAGACCTCAATTTTATCTGAACTTAAATGGAAGTACAGTGATATTTGTGACAGTTTTATTTTTAAAACTCTTTATGAAGTTACAAGACATGCCATCAGAATATTTAACAGAAGAAGGTTTGGGAGGTTTTTTTTTTGTAGTTTTATTCCATAAAGCCTTATCGAAGCAGTGAGATACTTTCCCTTCAGTGAACATCCCATAGAACTGCTTATTTGCTGTTTCAAGTATCCTACTCTGATTTCTTTAGAAATGCTGTGCTATTTGACTTCTTATTTATTTACTGCTTAGGTTAGATTACTGCTTAGGTTAGATTTCTGCTGTACCAAAATCCTGGTTTAGTCTAAAACAAAAAGTTTATAAAAAATAAAATGTACTGCAAATTATTGTAATTTACAGAAGGCTTTTACATGACTACAGAATTTCTGCAAAAACCCTCCAGCAAGGTGCTTTTTGCATATATTTTGTGAGCCTTGCATGGCCTTTGGTTGATCTGTGTTTCATAAATGAACTGAAAGCATAAAAATGTATTCTCACAGTGTTGTTCCAAGCAGGCTCTTGTCATCTCTCGTGGGAAGAGCATTCAGTGCAGTTACAAATAGCAGAAGTCATCTCTGAAGTGTAAGCAAAGAGGGAGGAAAGTATTTAGCTTAATAAAACTATGATTGAGCAATTGCTCTAATCACTTGAAGAAAAATAAGGCTGAAAAAGATGTTTTCCTCAAATTCAGCAAGAACTCTCCAGGGCTTTGCTTTGAAAGTTGGCAAAAAATACAACCATAAATAGATAAAATTATCAGTATATTTTTTCCAAGAAAAAGAAATAGGAGAGAAAAAGATGGAAAAGTTAATAAGATGAAGACTTTCTAAGCTTGAGATAACCAGTTAAAACCAATCCAAATTTAATAGTGTCAAAAAAGCATGATGAACAAAACTGTTGACATATTAACAATGGATGTAACTGAGAATTAATTACCCTCTTGTCTGAACTAAACACACCAGCCTGGAATGTAGAGGAGCCCCGTGTTCAGGTTGGCTAAACACTATTATTTTTGTCTATTAACTCATGTATGTACATACAATGATTTCATACTATAACTGTAGAATTTTTAAACTGCCATGCAATCACACTACTGCCTGTGAATTTAAGTAGTTAAAAACTGGTTTAGATGCTGTTCGGTTTTATTTTAGCCTCCTTTCAGGTCATGTATTCTTGTGCAGGAACACCTAGTGAATAAAATATGAATGATTATAATTGCACTTCTAGTGATACCTAGAGACATGAAATTAATTTGTATCCTTACCCCATGTAATGTTATTTCATTTTCCAGTAGCATTACCTGTATTTTGGGGCAAATTAGGTACAGAAGGACCAAGGTGTTACTTTTCATCAAGTGTGTAGGAACCTTATTACTTTTGGGAGGCTGCCCCAAATCCCTTGCAAATCTGTTCCTAAGTAAATTGTCCTGGTTCGTGCAGGGAGTTGTGTCACCTCTTGACTGGCAGAATTCCAGAGCACTGCCCTTTGCCAGGTTCATTTACTTTTCAAAGAACTTGTTGAAAACATATTTCAGTCTAGTGTATGTGTCAGCGTGTTCACGTATATCATGTCTTTTATGGGAATTTTAAGTTTTAACAACTAAATCATCATCATCATATTTTTTAGAATTCTTTAATGAGTGAAATGAAGTTGAATATGAACAGGACATAAGGAAATAGTCTGAACATGAAGAAAGTGACCATATGTTCGGTATTTGGGGAAGAAGTGGTTTGCTCTTCTCAAATGACAGACAGAATCATCTTCCTGACTTCTCCCCACTCATGCCTCAGAAAGCCTGATTGGAGTCAGGTAACCTGTACTGTCATCTCAGTACTTTGCTTACATATTTTCCAGTGTTTTGAGAAGAAGTCCTGAGCCATGCATGTTTCAGAAACATCAGAGGAAGACTGGAATAAACCTATGCCTGTGCAAGCAGTTGCTTAAGGGCTCTCTTTATTCTAAAGCTGTGGAGCAGCTGCACTGCTCTTGCTCTCAGGTGATATTTTGCCCCAGAGCATTACCCTCCAGAACAAGTATTAAAAGTAAACTTTGACAAAGAGCATGAAGTCATCCTGTTATTCTGGATTGTCCAGCTTCTCTCTTCCCACATTCTTTCCACATCATCTCCTGAAGTGCACGATGATTGAATGAGCAGAATTTGTGCTCTTCTAAAGCACACTTCTGAAAATAGACTCCAAAACCACCCTGTAATGTCTCTGTGTACTTATTCAGTGACAAATCTCCTACATGACAGTACCAATGCAAATGATAGGTTGTCTTCATGGGATAAATTCTATCATTACTGATGGACAGATTTGATGTTGTACCTAATTATATTATAACTGACAGGATGCAGCTGCTGCTGTTCATACTTGTGAGCCATTACCACAGTTGAAGATGTTCAGTGTGTGGCATGGCTGTTGCACAGCTATCCAAAATATTTCTGGAAGAGAACAAATGTAACATTTTGGAAAAAAAGGGATTTTAGAAATTAGGAATCGTAGTGTCATTAATTTGGAAAAGAATTGGAAAAGTTTGGTCTTCAAAGACCAATGTCAAAGCCATGTGCAGCCAGTTTCTCCAGGAGGATGCTGTGGGGGACAGTGCCAAAGGCTTTACTGAGGTCCAGGGAGGCTCTATCCAGAAGAGTCAGCCTCTGAGCTTATCCTGTGTGTGTTGTCAATACTTCTGATCATGATCCAAGTCATCTTCATTTCAGTGCTGTATTAAAACCCATGAATTCTGGCAAGCTCTTTGGGCTGAAATTTGGATATCTGAGCTGTGAAATTTAGTTTCTAGTCTAAGATTAGGTAGAAATGCCCCATGTGAATTTATCTTAATGGCTTAATTTCTCAGTGCTGTCGACTTAGATGTCAGGGAGACCTGCTGTCCTTTCTTCTGCTTTTTTCCTAGTCTAGGTCAAAAGTTTTGGAAGCTGATAGAGTTTGATTCTTGTGGTCTAAATGCAGGCGCATGAGAAGGCACAAAACCACTGTTGTCTTGCTCCTGACCTTACAGTCTCTGTAGCTGACAAGAAATCCGAAGTGTCTGACTGTGATTGTAAAATGCTTGTGAGGCGTCCTCTTTTGTAGCTGGACGGGCCTCCAGGAACTATTCATTGGTTATCGCATTATAACTGTCTGTGTTGGTTTTATATTGATTGGCATTTGGTGAGCAGGAAGTAATCACCTATGGAAGTAAAAAGTTTTCTTGAGAACTTTCCTGTGCTTGGTGTAACTAATTGTGGGCCAGTTTTAAGAAATGATAGGGAAATAGGCCGATTAAAAGTTAAACCTGCCTTCATGGGATTCGTATTTTAAGACAAAACTACCCGGGAATCTCTCTCCTGCCTTTCGGTGTTGAATAGGTAACAGGTGCTATTTGCCCTAGCCTGTGCCCCCCCCGCCCCCCCAGCTTTGCCCTATGGCTTATGGGGGCTGGGCTGGGCCGGGCTGGGGCCCCTTCTGAGCCTGTCCTGGCAGACGGGAAAGATGAGAAGGATTGGCCCCCAGCTTGGAGCTGAGGGCTAGGGAGAGGTTCTAGCACCCCTTCCTTCCCTCCTCCAGCACTGCTGCTAAGGTGCTAAGGGCATTTCATTGTAATAGCTGTAGCCATTGGCAGAGGTCCTGGGTGAGATTTTAATTTTTTCTTGCCCAAATGAACTTTTCAAAGCATGAATCCTGTTGGAGTGAGAGGGAGCAGACTAAAAGAGATATAAGAGACACGGCCTGAGACCTGATGTCAGGAAAGATAGAAAAGAATCCTAGGTTTGAAGGAAGATTGCAGGAGTTGTTTTGTCGAGCTGGACTTTTCTTGTGAAGCTATAGAGAATGGACTTAATGTTCTATAACACGTAGAATACTTTTAAGGGGATATAAAACTCTAGTTGTAGTGAGGAGTGCTGATGCAGTATTGGTCTAATAGAGAAACTAAAACAGAGGAATGCCAAAGAGAAAAATAATGTCCTCTATTCCAAAGATGAGAAGAGGTGGGGAGTGCTAATGTAGCATTAGTTTAATGAGGAAATTAAAATAGAAGAGAGCCAGAAGAGAGAGCCTCTCTCTCTAGAGATAATATCCTCTGCCCCAAAGACAAAAAGATGACCTCTCTTTCCTGAGAGATTATGTCCTCTGCCCCAAAGATGAGAAGCTGACCTCTGTTTCTTGAGGTGAAGATGAAACAGATGAAAAAAAAGTTTTGTTTTAGACTAGAAAAGGCATTGTTAAACTAATATGGCCCATGAGCAGCTATGAGAGGGCTGTCTCATGGGAGGAGCTTTACGATGGCAAATTTCTATTCGAGCAGGCCATTTGTGAAGTGTGTAGCCACAAGAGAACTAATATCTTGTGCAAGACCTCTATAATGTACAACAGAGATTCTTCTCTCCCTCAATGCATTGAGAAATTGTTGTTCTAGGGGTGGTAACTAACTACAAATCCTAAATTCTGTATCTTCATGTTGTCAGTGGGAAAGTGAACAATTGGTAGGAAAGGGAGGAATGTGTTGAACGTTTCATTCTAGTTCTTGGTTTTTTTCTTCCCTTTTAGGGTTAATTAATAAAGTTTTTTCCTCTATACCTTAAGTTTTAGCTGGCTCTGTTCCTTTCTTAATCCTATCTCACAGCAGAAATTGAGGGAAATATATTCTCATAGGTGCACTGGCACTTGGCTAGTGCCAAACCCTTAGCATTTTTAGTTCCCTGACAAGAAAATTGAAAACTAGTGAATAAAACCATTACACTGTCTTAAATGTTGCAGGCTAAGAAATTGAGCATTTGCATCCTTCCCTGTGGCTTGCAACCTCTTCTCCTCAGTCCCAAATTGTCCCACTAAAGACTTGTCTGCAAAAGCCTGGTTTTTTAAGGAGATGGGAAATGGCATGAAGGCTGGGACAGGAGCAGCAACAGTGTGTGTGTGTTGGTGGCCACACATGCAGGGAAGCAATAGTAGATTACAAGGGATTTGATATTGTAATAGTTATAGTCTGGGACAATTATCTATGTCAAAGGAGAAGACAGGAATTCCTATGAATTGTCATGATTACTTTTATAAGCAGAATGTACAAAATGTACAGTACAAAATCCACAGTATCACTGGAATTTCTAAATGCAAAAGTGACTGTGTTTGTTCCCATAATCAGCACTCGTAAAAAAATTATTTTCTCCTGAGCTTTGGCAAAATTTGTCCCTAGAGAGGATTCAAGGAAACAAGCACAGGAACATTAATACCATGTTTCTTCAGAAAGTCTGAACCAAGGAAGATGCATGTCTTGCAAAATAAACAATAAAAACATGAAACCCATGATGTTTTACACAAGCAGCTCTCAGCTCTACAAAACTAATTTTTAGTAGAAGGTTTAAGGTAAGTTTGAGGATTTTGTAGTGGGAATTTCTCTAGGGTTTGCTGGTAATGATAAAAGCAGGAGAAATATGAATCAATTAAAGCATGTGACAAATGGCCAGTCTCTATTCCATTTGTGAATGATTATTCCTAAAGGGATAAGTATACTTGTCCCATCTGTTCCTGCCTCTCTCCTGAGAAGGATTTTGGATATGTATGAAAATGAAAGCCTAAAATAAGTATGTCAGGCTGCCTGGTAATTGTTTGAAGTCTGAAATGAGAGGCTGCCTCTGCCATAGGGTGGGAGCCTTTGAGAGCAATTGAGCACCAAGTGACAGCCTTAATTTTTAATTTCTTTGCCTTTGTATGTTTAAGACAGACTCCAATCAGATGTCTGTGTTGATGAAGCACTAAGTACAGCACCTAATGAGGTGCTGAATATAATTGCTGTGTGTGCTGCATTTAAATATTTAAATACCAACTGTACTTGCACTTCTCATTTACCAAGCCAGTGAATGATATAATAATATTGAAGACAGCAACAGCTCAGTGCTTATACAGTGTAGTCATGGGGGGAGTGCACTTAATGAGTTTGTTTGTGATTCTTATACAGAGATCCTGTCTGATAAAACCACGGTAGCTAAAGGTTATGATTACCTGTAAGATGAGTATTTTCCTTCCAAGTCTGGATATAATGTCCTGAATAAGGAAGTATCTGATACTAAGTGTGTAGTCTGGGACTGGAGATCTGCCAATTTGTAGGAGATAAGGTGGGAATTTTGCAGTTGGACTACATTAGGAGCCATGGTGATGAAATTTTTATTAGCAAATAGCAAGTACATGCCTTGTAACCTTAATGCAGCCACTGTACTATTTGGTACAGCAGGAAATTTTGCCCTTGAGGTGCAGTGATATTTACATCCGAATTATCAAGTGAATGCATAAATATGAATAAACTTTTTTTACTATTTGAAAATTGGTTACTGGAAGCCAGTTTTGCATTTCCAAAGAGTTATAATTCCTTTGAGTTTTTCTCTAGGGACTATTCTTAACACAAATGTTTTAGTGTGTTTGTGTGGGTGTGTGTGTTCTTTCAGAACACCCAGTGGTGTGTTGCAGACTTGAATGTCTTAAGTATTGCCGGAGTGAAGTAGTGGTAACTTGAAGCTTTAGCGGCAGATCTTACTCATTTAAACATTAACTGTTTTTTAGAGATTGTAACTCCTTTTGTCAGTCATTGTTTTGTTTTGCTAAATTTCAGACACTGTAGGAGGTTACCTTGTGCTCTACTGCCTTTGATTGCAGAGTCCTGACAGTCTTCACTCTTGTACCAAGAACAAGCTTAGTAGTGCTCAGCAGTGCTGCTCAGGGCTTGCAGGATCAGGCTTCATATAGGACTGGCTCGTTTGGGAAGCTGTCATATTAAAGCCTTAAGAGCATTTTTGTTGTCTCCTTGTCCTCTCAGTGGCCAGTTTGCTATAGTGAAGAAGTGTCGAGAGAAAAGCACAGGGGTGGAATATGCTGCCAAGTTCATCAAGAAGCGCCAGAGCCGGGCCAGTCGGCGCGGGGTGAGCCAGGAGGAGATTGAGCGTGAGGTCACCATTCTGCAGCAGGTCCTGCACACCAACATCGTCAAGCTACACGACATCTATGAGAACAAAACAGACGTGGTCCTCATCCTGGAGCTGTGAGTAAGGGCCCTTCCGTGCATGGATGGCTGAGGTGAATAGAAACCAGAGAGCAGTGCAGAGGCTACCAGAGCATAGGGACACTGATAAATGGAGTTGTTGCATTCTCAGGCTTCACAAATCTCAGCAGGGGCACTGACTGAGGTTGGTGGTAACAGGACCCCCAACTCATCCATGTGTCCTGGAGGGACAAGTGCACCTGAACATCAGCTGAGGTCATTTGATACCAAGCCAGGGAATATTGTCAACTTGAAAACAGTTTACTAAGGGAGGGATTACCTCATGTCTGCCTAGGGCTGCCCTGACATGAACCTTGGAGGAAGTACAAGTGGCTGCTGAATGCTCATTTCATTTTTCTTTCTGCTTTAATCACTTTCAATACATGTGAGGCCATCATGCCTTTTCCAAAATTCGCAGCCATTCTCACTACTCCCATATTTTCTTCATTTAGAACAGCTAGAGAAGAAAAGAGGAAGAGGGCAAGGGAAGAGGGTTTTTTAATCCCTAGGCGTTTACTGTTGAGGATGAATAGCAGCAGGATGGGAATTAGGAAAAGCTGTTGACTCTTGTGCCACCATATAAAGGGGGGAAAACACTGCCATTTAGGTCCTGCTGACAAATGGACCTCCTCACCCCTCCATGCAAAATGATGCAATTTTTCAGTGTATATGGGGCAGGAAATATAGTAAATGTGATTTAAATTATGTAGACCATATATTCCCTAGGACACCAGCCTGGACCTTGTGTATGGAATCCAGGCAACAAGGCTCTTATCCCTGAGGGAGCTCTCCAGGGGATGCAGCATTTAGGCCAGGGAGCTTTCCTGGAGATTAGCGTGACTGCTGGAAGATGGCATATGAGTGATGATGAGCATCTGTTAACTTTGAAGTATGTGTCTGTGGTCAAATGTTGGTCTCTGTAGCCAAGCTCTGGAAGACAGGGAAAGAGCTTGTTCTTTCTCACTGGTGACTACTTTGAGATAAAGCAACCTCCTGTTTCATTACCTTCTGCTTTTTCCTGTCCTTATGTGGCCTGACACATTTTGTGTATGATTTTGTTAGGCTTTAACATATTGGAGTTTGTAAAAGTCTGCATGCAACAGATTTTTGACCTGATTAAGGCCTCTGCATTCAGCTACTGTATACAAATTGAAGATGATAATAATTGCTAATAAAGATAATTAAATTCTCTTGGATGACCTCTTCCCCCCTGACACCCTGCTCTCAGAGTCTCATATTCCCTGCTGTTTATCAAAGTGTTGCAACACCTGGCCAACCAATCTTATGGTAATCTACAGTGAATTTTAGTTTCAAAAGAATGGCCCCAGTATTGCTGGGTAATTGAAGAAGCTTCCCTGGTGTTTAAAAAAGGATTCTTCTGAAAACTTGACCCTCTCCCATACTCAAAGTGCTGGCAAAACCATCTCCTCTTTTCAGAGGAGTCAGTTCCATGGATGCTGGCTCTCCTGTTCAAGAGCAGTGCCAGATCCATTGCTGTGAAGTGCAGTTTGGCAGGTACCTGGCTTCTCTTTCCTTCTGCACATTGTTCCGGGACTTGTTCCCCACAGCTTTTTGTGGGGTTGTTGTTCCCTGTGTCCTAGGCCCTGCCTGGAGCCTGCTTTGCCCGAAGTGAAGCAGCCTGGAGGCAGGTTGGATTGATACACCAGTGTCTTCTCTACAGGTAAGTATCAGAGTTGTGTACACAAAACAGCTCTGTCCAAGAAGTAAGGTGTCGCTATGGGACACAAAAGAATACAGACACACACCACAGCTCAGGTGATCAGAAGAGAGAAGAAGAGGCTTTATTTTTTCTGACTCCAGTATTTATAGTTTTCCAAAAGTGACAGTGGATTGGACGGTGGCAGTGCCACCTCTCCAAAGACACTGGACAGACAAACAGTCCATCAATTTTTCTCCTCCTCTATGAAGGAATGCAAAAACACACAGAAACTGTGTGAGAAAGTTTTTCACAAATATGTAAATATCAGAAGGCTTAGAAAGTCTTACAAAAATCAGGGTGACAGTAAGGCAGTGTTGTTTGTCTTTTATTTGACTTCAAAGGAAAAGTAAAGGTATCATTTGCTTGCTTCCTTGCCATGGTATTAGGCAACATGGTAAACGGGAAAGAGATGGAACCAGAGGAAGGAATTCTGTAACAGTTGAGAAATGAGCATTTGCAGGTAATGATTTAGAAAACAAACCTCCCTGCATGTTCAAATGTAACTTGTTGCAGTTATAAGTGTTTTACTGCAAAGGAATTAGGGTTTGAGGTGTGGGTTTTTTTCTGGGATTCCATAATGGCTGGCTTTTGGGATTGCTAAATCTCTTCAGGTGGATAGCTTGGATAAGAATGATCTTGCAATAAACTGCTTACCACTCTTTAGGTACAGTTTACTGAAGCCTGGTTTTAAAGCTTCAGTCTTTGTTAGTGAGGAATCATCACTTCTATTGAATTTTCCTTTAGATTACTCTTTTAAGATGTCTACAGCTTAGGCTAATGTGTTAGGCTATACCTCAAGAGACTGGAGATTAATGTAGTGTTTTTCATGTATGCCTATCTCTGATCTTCAGAAACTGAAATGCTCATATGGTTATTGTAGAAGGGAGTCTTTTGTTGATAAGGTAACAAAGAGACTTTGAGCTCTCTGAATCTTTTTTTTTTTTGTTTCGTTTATTTTTATGTTGTATTATATGTTGTATTCTGTAGCTTGGAAAGCTCCCTCCCTAGCCTCATTCAAGGCTAGTGTGAACTAAAGTGGGAAAATACATCAAGGAGCTCTCAACTAAATATCCTCATTCTTCATCAAGTGATCCTCATTTTTGCAGGCTGCAGTTTCTTCAGTCTTGCCTTGGGCATAGCTGGTTGCCCAGGGTGTTGGTGAGGTTGCCATTGGGACAAACTCTCTGGTGTTGTCAGCCCTGAACAGCTGACCCAGCTGGTTTAAGTGCCCACTATCAGAGGCAGCAAGAGAAAATGAGAATTAAGTAGCTCCAGTCTGGGCAGCTGAACTGTTTTCTGATGTTGCTTATGTAGCAAAGGAGGTTGCTCTGAAGGGAGTTGCCAGTCTCTTCCAAACAGGAAGGTATCCCGAAACACCCTGAGCAGAGCAGAAGGGCTTTGCCAAAGTGGCTCAGCCTGGGAGCTCTCCTGAAGTGGAACCTGCTTCTGCAGGACCGGGGCTGAGCTGTCGTCTGTCCTCAGGGAGGTTAAAGGGTCCAGCTTAAGAAACAATCACCAAGGAGATTTTGCAGGGTAAAAGAGGAAGAGAGAATAAGTGTCCCTACATGGTTACATTCCAGAAAACTACAAGAACGTACCCCAGTCCAGTTGGCTTCCTGATGACCAGATGAAGTGTCTGCCAGGGATGATTGCTTAAGTGCACTCTGAATAGAAATCATTAAATAAATGGGACTCACCTGCTCACTGTATGCAGATTTCACCAAGAGACTACCAGGTTTTCTTACAGATTTCTGTGCTGGTTTGTCACAGTAGTCTGTGGTAATTGTTGCACTACTGAACCAAGGTCTCTAAACCTCCTACCATATGGAAAGGAGACAGTGTTCTCTGATGTAAAGGATACAACAAAACCTGTCCAGAAAGGCTGATGGTAGTGCTGACACCCTTGGTAGGTGTCACCTAGAAAAGAAAATCAAGAGATCAAGTAATAGTCTTACAGGTTGAATAACTGAGATTAATAGGAAGGAGAAGTTGACAGCCAAAGACAGCAGTTGCAACATATATCTGGGTCATATAAGCCTATTTTTGTTTGCCAGCCATTTAGTTGTAACAATTAAAGCATCGAGTGACTTCTGCCCAGGTGAAAAGAGTCCTGCCTCACATTGTTTAGAAAAGTTTCTGACTGTGTGAGAGGCGTGAAAAAAATACCCAGTAATCAATGGGCAAGTCACTATGCCCAGTGTAAGTCTCTGGAATAACAAGGCACGTTGTCACCCACAGGAACAGCAGGGGAAACTAAGACACAAAGCCAATGTCCTTGTGGCTTTTGGTATTCTGTTCTCCCTTGCAGTGGACTTATCCTTGCAGGCTTTGCAGCTGTTAACAGTAGCTTCTTCTGAAAGAGGCAGAGTAGTCAATCACCATGTTGTCACCACCAGTGTTGTGTAGGAGTCTGGGGTCAGAGGAGTGATTCCCCAAAGACCTCAGGAGCACCCAGTGTGAGTCATTTGTCTGTGACTCACAGGACCTGAGGAACTCAAAGCATTTTGACCTGTCAGGGCTTTGACAGGCAGTTCACTGGGCAACAGGGCTAAGACCTTGTTTTCCAAAATGACTGTAGCATCTCTCAGGTCCTTTGCTTGCAGTCTGAGCGCTGGTGGAGGTGCACTCGCACCCAAAAGTAACAACTGTTTTGTGGGTGCCCCCAAGAGTGAATCTGAATGAGAATAAAACAATAATATTAATGATAGTGTGAACTGGCAACAATAAATGTAAACATAATCATGAATAATAGCTGCAAACAATGCCTAATTCAATATTTAGGTCATCCTCTTTCATATAAACAGAAAAATAGTACGTAAACTCTCTGTAGAAATGAAAATAAAGTCTTATTTACTAATACAGGTGGAATGGATTTCAGTTTTGATGTGAAAACTCATAGTAACTAAGACCATCTCCTTGATTTGGGAAAATTGGTTTTGGTACCTTCCAGCCTGCTACAATCTGCTTTCTTCTTAAAAAATTCAGCACCAAAGAAATCCTTTTCTATTTAGTTATGTCAGGCAAGAATGTGTAGTAGAACAGGATAATTGCTGCTCTAGAAAAAGAGATTCTGTTGGCACATTTTACTACCTCAAGTTCTGATGGTAACCACTAAGAAAAGTAATTCTTTAGCAGTTGTTGACTCTTACATACAAAGCGAAAATGTTGAAAAATAGCAGTTGAAGTAGTTAAGTTGACCTTTTGACATAGGTGCATGTCTGGGGATTCATCAAACAATGTAACTGGCTCTGCTCCTTTGCAATCCTTGCAGCATCAATGGAAAAGCCAGTCCTGAATTTACAGGGAAGAGAGCTGAAGCCAAAAGGAAGTTTGGGCACACCTGGGACCAGAACACAAAACTCATGATTGTCTGCAGGGACAAACTTTCTAACTGTATTGAGGTTCTTTGCTGCTTTAGTTTTCTGTGCTTACACTTACTTTATGGATTACAGTGCAGGAGATAACAGGATGTTATTTGGTGTATTTTGCAGGGTTTCTGGAGGAGAACTTTTTGACTTCCTGGCACAGAAGGAGTCTTTGAGTGAAGAGGAAGCAACCAGGTTCATCAAGCAGATTTTGGATGGTGTGAATTACCTTCACTCTAAGAAAATTGCTCACTTTGATCTAAAGGTAAAGATGTTGATTTAGGCTTTGGCTGATCTGTAGCTGCTAATTTTGATATTTAATACCGGTAATGTCAATGAAGGTGTTGCAAGAATTGCAAGATAGAAATCAGAAAGCCTAAGTAAAGAATCATTTAACTGATAGTGACTATCAAATGACCTAATATATATTCACTTAATAACTCTCCTGCGTTTTAAAGGACTGGGTGTGGAATTTAGCAAGTGTTAAATTAGACATGTATTTTTAAGCAGTGATCTGATTAGATGGAGGATGGTTCATCATTTTCTCATCACTTGACAGGGCTCCATTGGCTGCAGTGGAGCTGTAATGGTTTATACCACCTAAGGAATAAAACAGTCCTCCAAGAGGCAGTGACAGTGACATTTTCCATTTCAGTCTGTCATGTCTGTTCTAAAGAAGCTTACGTTATGTGTCTGTGGTGAACATATATGCCCTAGATCCATGGAAGAAAACCATACTTGTTACCCTGAGGCTAAAATATGCTTGGTCCGATGACTATGACAATAAATTATTCGTATGCTCTGTTTCCCAGTGCAGCTCTGACTGAGAGTATGTGTTAGCAGGAGCAACTTCCATGTTTGATTCTGCTGTGGAAAGGCCAGACACCTGCCAGTAGGGAATTAGACTCTGTCACTGCTGCCCTTGAATTTATGATTAAATTATGACAGATTATTGCATTAAAGCTCATCATGGGAGATAAATTGAACCCATAGTTTACTCTGAAACCTGTGAATTTGGGCCATGGTAGGGAGTAGCTAAGGCTCAGAAATTTAGTTGAAGAAAGAACTTTATGAAATATGTTGTATCTGGTAAAAAAAGTAAAGTCTGTGGTTAAACATGTTAGTTTTGATTTCACAGTTCAAGGCTCAGCTTTTTCTTAAAATGCTGTGAGGAATACCACATGTTCTTTTAATATCTTGCTATCATATATGATGTAGGACCTCTGACCCCAAGTCTTTGCACTTTTTGGACTGCTCAGCTGGTAAATCCTGGATCTTTCCTGGACTTGTTGCAGCTGTGAATTTAGTCTTATAGAGAAGTTAGTTTTTCCTTTCCTGAATTGGTTCAGCATTTAACAAAACATTTTTCATTGGCTTACAATACAGTGTAGAGTCAACTGGGCTAATATGGTGAAGTGTAATTCCAAGAACAATAAAATTGCTGTCAGCAAAAATATAGTGCTGTGCAGCTGTCAAGGCTGGGCAGTAGTATTCTGTCTGCAAACGCCTGAACTGCTTCGGCTGCTTGCTACCTCTATCAAAAGAACTGTAAATGGTTAAGCACAGGTACGTGTTTCTTGTTCTATGGTGATGTATATGAAAGGCAAAAAAAAGCACATGAAGCTCTGTTACTTTCCAAGATATTAGTATTTTAATAACATAGATCTATATTTTGTTATTTTTAGCCAGAAAACATTATGCTTCTAGACAAGAATATCCCTATTCCACACATCAAACTCATTGACTTTGGCCTGGCTCACAAAATAGAAGATGGAGTTGAATTTAAAAACATATTTGGAACTCCAGAATTCGTAGGTGAGTGTCATGTTGTCGCAGTCAGGGAAGACAGAGATAGGACGCGACATGGGAGTTTGTATAGCGGAGAGAGTTTATTGGTGTGCACAGCTCTTACACAGGCTGTTCAAAGGGCTCTGCGTTTGAACCTGGCTGGCTGTGATCGGTTACCACCCAGCTCACTGGCTGATAGCTGCGTGCTCACGTTCATCGTCATGGCTTGCCTGGCGTCTGCTCTCTGTAGCCAAATCCCTCCTCCTCTTATGAAGCATACAGTCCAGCTGTGTGCTGTTGTAACATGTTCCTTTGTCTTATATTGCAGATTCCGGAGGAAGTTAAGACATCTTGTCAAAGTTAAATATTGAGGGATAGAAGTAGTTTTAATCTTATTTCTGTCAAGGCCACTTCAATCTAGAGGTTTACATTATTTTTCTGGAATAGGGAAAGGTGATTTTTGTAAAACAGATGTGCTACTCCTGTGAGACTAGGCTGCTGCCAAATAAATATTTAGAGATATACATTCAGGATTGAGTTGTGAAACTCTGCATATACAAATTATAATCTTTTTACTCATTGCCTGGGGTAAGTAGATCTCTGCATTGTGATACATGAGAACACAATTACCTGGGTATCTCTGTGATTGCTTTGTAAATAAAACTACCTCATACTGTACACCTTCTGAGTACTCTCATCTCCCCTTACATTTTTCCATGTGGTTCTCTATTTGTTCCTCACTGATCATAATTCTGATCTGTCTCACTTGGATTTTAGGTTAATCCTACTCCTTTCTACTAGTTTCTATTTTGGGTGTTGTTTGGGGGCTGGGTAGAGAATTGTAATTAATATTCCAGTTAAACACAGCTGTCATAGATTTTTTTTTTCCAATTTATTTTACCCTTGTTCTTTTCCCTTGCATGCAGTCTTATATAGGGAAGTTTTCCAATGAGGAAATGTTTCCTATAAAGATAATACAGTTTGACATGGATAGTAATATAATCTGGCAAGTAATTTCAATCTCTTGCTCAAGGGCTCTTTCTGACTGGCCTTTACAAACTTGTTATAATGGCGCTTGCTATAATGTGTTAAAAACAAAACAAAAGCTCATGCTTAGGGGCAGCAGCATTTTTGGCAGGTGAAATAATTTGTTATATGTTGTAATTTGCAGTATAATTGCTGTATAATATCTGTTTTACCCTTATTCTTGAGTTCCGTTATGCTCCAAGTTACTCTACATAATCTCTTCTGAACAGCAGTTCTTTTTGAACTCCTATTTGTGGTGTAAAATTATAGGCAATGTATTCTGTAACTAACTTTTGCCTCTCCCCCTTTCTTCCTCTTGGTAATTCTTGGCCTCCTACTCCAGCCTGGTAAAAATTTTTACCTTATTTGCTGCTGTTTGATTAAATGTTTCTTACAGCTCCAGAAATTGTGAACTATGAACCACTTGGACTAGCTGCAGACATGTGGTAAGTTTTATAATGTCTTTGGACTACTTTTTCCCAGTTGCTCTACAGTTACTTTTTCCTATTTTGCTATTTATAGAATCCATTGCACTGCAACAAATTAAAAAAAAAAAAACAAACCAAAACAAAAGAACTTAAATACAGTTATTGAGGCTTTGTTCTGTCATTCAATTTTTATACATTCTTTTAAATTAAAAGATAAACATTTAATTTCTGCAAACTTATATTGAATAACTGGAGTCATGGCAATTCCAGAGTTACCTGTTTGCCACTGTTCATGCAGAGGAGCACTCTGAGAAGGAAACATGTTCCTGCAGAGCTTGTGACAGCTTTATTTGTAAGAGCCCTTCATGCATAGGAGACTTGTGTATTAATGTCACCTGCTGGGAAGGCAGGTGAAAGAGGTCATCCTAAATCAAACATGGTGCTCCTCTGTGTTTTATGTGTGCACTGTAGTAAGTACACACTGACTAGAAATACACAGAGACTTTAAATATCCACATTACTTGATGCTATATGTAAAACTATTTTTTTACCCAAAACCCCCTTCTGTAAGAGATGTTAGTAGTTATTGAAAGCCACAGTGGCTCTCCTGCCTCTGTTGCAGCTGCTATTGACTTTTGTGTATTCTACACATTAGCAAGAATACTGGTCGTGTAGAACCCCTACAATTAATGGGTTTTTTTTGTTTTTTTAGGAGCATAGGAGTAATCACCTACATACTGTGAGTACAACAGATTCACTCCTGTAGAAATGTTCCTAAAGCTCTGTTGCACTATTACAGAACAGTTCTTCCCTTCAGTCATTTAGGGACCTGCACACATGGGTAGGGTGGGCAGGGGTTTTGTCTAAAGGACAGGGGTTATCCCACAGCCTTTTCAATTTAAAATAAAAAGTAAAAGATGAGGGGCTAAAGCAGTTTCTGGGGGTTGCCTGCCTTGCCCGGGTGGCCTGCCTGGGAAGCAGTCAGACCCCCTGCTGCTTTAGATAGCCTGGACAGCGTGGTTCCAGTCCTGGGAACGACTCTTGTCCTGGAGATCTCCAGCAGACGCCCTAGCCGCAGAACTAACCTGGCAAGCTTAGCCTGAGGCTTTCAGGCGGTTCAGCTCTTTAGTGATTTCAGCTCGTAACCTGCCAGGTAGTCTCTTTGCTAGCTCAGGGGTGAAGAGACGAGAAGAGCCGAGCAGCGCATTCCACTAAGTCTTTATTGGGAGTTCTGTGGAGGGGTCCAGGGACGGCGTCTTCTCTCGAACTGGGCAGAGGTAGGGGTTTTTATAGTGTTAGGTAGGATTGGGAGAACTAGCCAATAGTCTGGGGTCTTAGTGAGTTAACCTATAGCCTTGGGGTTTCTGGAATGTAGCCAATAGTGTTACAGGGAGATAACAGAGGGTCTTAGGAAGTAGAGCCTAGTCCATGACTATGCATTTTCTCTCCACGGAGGCCTTGCTAAAGGCTCAGAGACTGCAACATGCCAGGACATTAAACTTTGTGAATTTGTAAAATGAGTGTTCCTGTTTGATGAGAGGAAAGCATAGGAGTTGAGGTTAAGCAGGGAAGTAAGTATTGAGGGAATACTTAGGATGTGATTAGTGTTGCACAGAGCCGGTTGCTCCTCAGGTCTTCCTCTTATACTGTGCTGGGGCAGAGTAAGGGAGCAGTTTCTGTACTGCATCCAGCACAGGAGATCTGTTTTATCTGCTTGGCTTCTAATGATTGTCTTGGCCGTTAAGGTAGAAAAATGTCTCCCTACAAAAGATCAGAAAAAAAGAGCACGCTCTTTATGGTGGGAGGGATCAGCTTACATGATAGGCTATGGACTGGAAATTTGCATGCCTTCAACTCATATTGCCTCCTAATTTTAAAGCCTTTTACTCAGAAGTGTTCTGAATAAGTGGGGCGTGTTTATGATACTATCTACTTTAGCAAACATGGCAGCAATCAAATAGATGCCATCATCAGCTGTAGAGATCAAAATGTATCCAAGTCCTCAATTCAGTAACTCTGGAGCGATTCAGTGGGTTGTAAGGGCAAAGCCTTTACTACTGAGGTCTGTGCTACATGTTTACAGGCACTGAGTCAGAATATGACAAAAGCCATTTGCATTGGATATTAGGATTTGAGAATCCTCCCATTTCACAGATTTCAAAACTGAGTTCCAAGGAGAAAAAAAAGAAGAAAACAGAGCATAGAGCACTGTTGATTTTGGCTTCCAACAAAGGGCCAGAAAGTGGAATTACAGCTGCTTCGTGACATAATTTGGGAAAGGGAAAAGAAACCAAAGCCCTAAGGCAGATTTCCAAGCTTCAGTTTTGGAGCAAAGCTCATGGTCTGTGGAGAGATGCCTTGCTTGTAGCCAGCAGAAATAGAACAAGGCTCAAGAGGAAGTATGTAAAACCCCTTAAGACTGACTGTGCTTTATGGGATTAAATTTACTGCATCAAAGACAGCTGGAGGACCTTACTCATGCTCTCTTGCTGTGTCATATGCTTTGGTGGTGTTGTATGATTGTAGAGGCAGGAGGAAACAGTTTATGCACTTGTGTGCTTATTCTCATGTGGATAAAACCACATGTGGTAGCTGGGGATTGGGCTGGAAGGTTTGGGTGGTACCATCTAATTTTCTGCTTATTCCCCAATATTCCTAGTCAACCTGGTGGTGGCAATAGAGACAAGGTAAAAAGTCTGTTGAGAGTGAGATCATGTAAGTAAATGGCATTCAAAACCTCAGTTTAGTTCCCTAGAGTTTGCTGCAGTCCTGTTTTAAGCCTGCTGCATCCTGAAACTGTGCTATCAAAGCTGGGCATAATAGGTACGCACAATAATAGCACAGAAGATTATAAAGAAGGAGTGAGATCAATCTCCTTGGTATAAATAACATTTCCCATAAATCAGACTTTTGCCAGTCAGTGTTCCTTTGTGTTGGGGGAGGAGGAACCTGGAGGAAAGGAAGGGCAGGAGGGGTCTGGGATGACTCTGTTTTGACACAAGTTTCATGGAGCAGAGGTGCAGAGTCATCAAAGATAAAGGTTGACAGTCACAGCTGAGAGATAGGCAAAGCAGGAGGAAAGCTTTTTCTTAAGTCAAAATAGCTAAATGGCATTTTATTATGATGCTGTCTCCATTATGTCCTTGCAGTTGGAGCAGGGTGCCAAGAGAATGAAATTTTGTGTTGTTCAGAAACAACTGGATTTCATTGCCACCAAAGCCCTTTTGCTTGTGGATTCCTTTTACTGAGCAGCGTTGCCCTGTGTCTCCAGTGGATCTGGCTCCTAGGCAAGGCCACGTGCCTGGCTTTTGATCATACATTGTATTTTGCTTCCAGCTGAGAAAGGTCTCTCGATTGAACCCACTGTGCAGGGAACTCATCCGCAGCTTTGCAGAGAGAATATAATTAGGGGCAGAGCTTTTCCTTCCTGAAGAAAAACTATAGAAACATTGCAATATCTGTTTGAAGATTATAGAAGCTTCAGGCTAGTAGTCATTGTGGGCTCACAGGGATAGAGATGCTCCTCAGCTGAAACTTTTTCTAGTTTGATTAGTGATGACTTAAATGAGACACTCAGGAGAGGAGAATCTGTGCATTTTTCTCTGTGTGCATGCATTAGTGCTGCACTAGAGAGTTTCAATGCAAGTCTGGCTTCTAACCACAGCTGTAGTGAGCCAAAGCTGACCCTGTTTCTTCCTCCATGGCAGAACTGCCTCAACACAGGAGCCACAAATGTCCTAAGAATATATTCCACAGTGATATAATTTCATTAGGGGACTTAAGCTGCTTATTTTTCCAACTGATTCCTCTTTCTGGCTTATTTAGGCTTAGTGGTGCATCACCTTTCCTTGGAGAAACTAAACAAGAAACACTTGCCAACATCACAGCTGTGAATTACAATTTTGATGAAGAATTTTTCAGCAATACTAGTGACCTGGCAAAAGACTTTATTCAGAAACTACTGGTGAAAGATACACGGTAAGAAAATATTTAGAAAGTCCCATTTGTCTCTAAAATAAACCTAGTGAAATGTGCCATTACAAGGGAAAAAGCTTTTCTTGCAGTGTGTATTATCAGTCAAGAGCAAGACAGGAGGATGCTGCTGTGCTTCTAGTTAATCACTGCTGTGCCTCTAGTTAATCACTGCACCCAGAAACCCTGGGGAGAGGAACCAAGTCTCCTCAGCTAAATGCTGTATTCAGGACTGAATTCTCACCTGAGTCGAGCTGGCACAGTAGGGTGTAGCTGAACAGCTGAAAATGGTGTGAACAATCTTGAGTTTGGGGTAACAGCCACTACACTATTTCATGAACTTAGGAAGTACTTCCAAGGAAGTGATCCAATCCCAGAATATGCCCCCAATGGTGCAATGACAGAAAAATCACATGTGCTGATAGGGAGTTGTTCTAAGTCTCTGTATCTGTGGCGATCACCTAGGGTTTGTGTGACAGTTACGCAGATCTTTGTTCCCAGGTTACAGGTACCACAGTCTTTTTTTTTTTTTTTTTTTTTTTTTTTTTTTTTTTTTTTTTTTTTTTAGTTTTTCTTGCTTTTACTAAAGTGCACACAAAAGTAGCATCTCCTTCCCTGTAACCTTCTTTGTCCTGGATCATTGTAGTTCTTTCTAATGGCTTCATTAGGGAAGAAAATAGCTACAAGAGAGAAGGAGCTGTTCAGTCAAGATTTCTGCAAATGATCAGGCCTCAGTGTGGGGTAGAGTAGGTGTTTGATGAGAGTTTTGCACAGGTCAATGCTGTTGGTATTTGTCCCTTGTACAGACATGATACCTGTGCAACGCTGTTTCTGTCTTTGATTCTCAGTGCTCTTAACGTGCTGTTCACAAAACTGCTACAATGCAGAAAGAAGCTAGGTTTGATCCACTTCGATTAGGTTTGCAGTATTCCTCTCAGAAATGTTACTTTCAGGAAACAACAGCTCTTGCAGTGCTGTAATACCATGTTTCAAAGGAGAGCTTTGGCATAATTACTGTTGATTACCGCTGGTATAATTACTGTTGATTCAGACACAGTCGTATCAAAGGTGTATAGCCAGTATTTTCTAAGCATGTCAGATGAACAAGCAAAGGAATGTTTTATTACTTTTTATGGAAGGGTGCACAAAAGTACAGGTAGATATTGATGGAAGAAGAATTAAAGTTGTGTGGAGTAAGGAAAGTTACCTGCTGAAGTTTGAAACTAAGCTGCACACAAGCCGTGTGCCTCAGGGATAAACGTAAGCCTGAAATTTGAGGGTTTGTCCTGGAATTATCCTGGTAAATGCTTCATAGGGAAGCCCAGGAGGAATGTGTACCAAGTATTTCTCATTCAGGTCTTGGGGGCTTTTTTGTGTTGTTTGTTTTTTAGGAAGCGACTTACGATTCAGGAAGCTCTGTCTCATCCATGGATAATGGTAAGACTGAATAAAGAAAAACATCTTGTTTTTTTTTCCATGAGCAAAGCAGAGATCATATTCTCTTACTGGTGTGTTAAATGGAAATCTGCCCCCTAAGTATTTTGTAATACTGGGTGACTTGAAGAGATGTACTAGGAGGAAATTGGTTGGGTCTGACCAAATCCTTGAATTTCTGCAAATGACTTCCTTTATTATCATAATTTTCAAAAAGAGAGTACAAAAGTTCTGATGTGTATTGCACATTAAAGTATCACATATTGGACTGGGCTTTGCCTTTTTTCATTCTTCTCTGTTTGCATGGCCATATACTGTGTGTTGGCTTTAGTGCTCTCTTGAATTGAGAGTTGACTGCTATCAATATGGAAAATGTAATTTTTCTGAAGAGAGAACTACTGTACCCTGTGTTCTTGTTTGCTTACACTGTGTGTCTTTATGTATTTTTTCATCATAAACATTGCTTGCTTATGTCAATAAGTCTCTTATTGAAAATACATTTAGCTAGTCTCAGCATGACTAATGAGGATTTTTGAAATTCAGTTTTTGCTTTACATTGCAGAAAACATTAATTGGAGTGGTTTTAGGGTTTTTGGTTTTTCCTCATACAAATATTGATAGCTTTAATACTGTTAATTGCTAAAAATTAGCATGAAAATAAGTTGCAGCCGTGTTGTTTGCACTTATCAAATTGGAATGAATGTACATCACTTGTCATATTCAGTTCTGGGCTTGTGTGTTTAGTGTTTGTTTCTTTTAATCAAATGCTTGAAGGAAAATCTTTGTGAGCAAAGAATCTCCCAGCATTGTGGAAGCCTAGGCTGCATCCTTTGTGTAGAGCTTTTGAATTGCTGCAATCTTGTAAACATTCAGTAATATTGGTTCCTCTGTCTGATGACTCACCAGCTGAAAGATGAAACCAAAGTCCAGGAAAACAAGGTGGAGAACACACAGCTGAAGACAAAACACCTGAGGGAGTACACCATAAAGTGCCACTCGAGCATGCCTCCCAACAACACCTACGTCAACTTTGAGCGCTTTGCCCACATCGTAGAGGACATTTCCCATGTAGAGAGGAGTTTCAGCACCTTGGCTGCATCTCACAATTCCTTGCAGGAGGACATAGATGCTCTGCTTTCCATTTATAATGAGAAAGAAGCTTGGTATAAAGAAGAGAATGAAAGTGTGAGGCACAAGCTGTCCCAGCTGAAGTATGAATACCATAAAACTGAGTCCCTGAAAAGGCATTTGCACACTGATATCGAAGCTGTCAGCGCCAGTCTTGCAGGCGTGTGTGGGAAATACACTGAGCTGCAGAGCCAGTATGAATCCCTCAGACAGGAACTTTCTCAGGAACTCAAGTGGATACAGGATCTGATGAGCAGTTTTCAACTGGAAAATGAAGCCTGTTTGACTGGAAACTTTGATTCCGTTTTCAACAAAGATATTAATGAATCCCTAATGGAACTGTTAAATAGATCGTGCTGTGAAGAATTCCTTGCAGGGTTGAATCTTGATGTGACAGAATCTCCTCAGTAACACTGAGATCAGGCTAAGTGCAAGGTTTGTTGCTTGTTTCAATGTATGTCAGTTTAAAAAGGTTCCAGTGCCTAGATTCTACACAAAAACATAACCTAGAATTAAAGTAGAAGTTCTGATGTGTTGCACAAGGTGCTGACCAAAGCCATAATCTCCCAGTGGTTTGTAGTGTTAAGGTTTTTTTTCTGTGTTCAGTGTCTGAACTTGCAGGAGCAAGATTATCACAGTGTTATGGACACATCTAACACCAAAGCCTTTGGTATTGCCTATATTTTACTCTGCATCATGTATTACAGTTTTTAAAAATTACTAGGTAATTATTGTCAAATAAAGAATAAGTCAATCTGTACTTACTAGAAACTGGGTGCCTGGAAACTAATAAAAATGCCCTTATAGTATCTTTGGATGGCTGATGGAAAGAGTTGGGTAGCCCTGCTGCAGGCGGTTCTATACACCATGTGTGACAAATATTTGCGAAGGTTAAATGTGTTCTGTAAAATAAAAAAAATGGTGTAATAATTTAACATTTAGCTAGTACTGTGGAAATTCTTTGTGAAATGATTGCCAATGAAGAATGTTAGGATTAGTGTTTAGGCCAGATGTGCAGGGTGAACTCTTTTACTGTCAAAGGTAAGGTGAATGTTAAACTAAAGGATTAATCAACAGCTGAATTTCCTGACCTATACCAAAGAAATCCTATTCAAAAGACACCATTGGGAACTTGTGATGATCAAATGAATGTGTAATTTTGCAGTGCAAATGTCAATTTCTGACAAAGTGATAACATAGTTCTCTGGTTTGTTTTCTACAGTGAAGATTGCAAAGCTACAACTAACTTAATCTATGGTGTGACATTGGAGACTAGTGTTCCTGCTATAAAGATCTTTTTTCTTAGGTTTTAAAAAGTAAAAGAAAAGTTCACCCAACCTTGAATCATGCCCTGCTGTCCAGTATTTCAAAGAAGTCGTTTGGTTATACTGTATTAATATGCACAGATGTACCAACAAAATACAACAAAACAAAATAAATAGTTATTTATGCAGGATGCAGTTGTTCCCTAACGATTAGTGACTGAAAAAGGTGTCAAGTTTCTATGGCCATTTGCTGCAAAGTGACTGTTGTGCATCTACAAGAATCAGTGAGATAGTAGCTCAAGTCCAGCTAGAGTGAATCTTTACATATGTTACAGTATATCTTTCACTGCCCCTCCTCCCTCCTCCTTTTGCAGAGAAGTTAATGACCTAAATAAACTGAATTGTTGTTCCTAACATGATTAAGAATAATGTTTCCTACTTTGAGATAAGAAGATAAAAGATACTCTCATCCAACTTGTGCAGAGTACAATGGACGCATTACTGCCATATCCTCACAAAGATGTGCAGAAGCAGATGCAAATTCAGAGTTGTGAAAGCAGTTACTCACTTGGGATATTGTTGTTCCCATCATTGTACTTGAAGGAAGATGGAAACTGGTTGTGCTCTCTATGGCATTGTTCTTGGCACAATGTGTGAAATTTTCAAAAGCTTCAAAGTAGCGTAGATAGCTAGGATGTGACCCCCTGGCAAGCTGGCATTGCTGCTTGGGGAGAATTGGGCTCTGCTGTGACAAATAGTGTTGAGAATTTTGCATGTGTCCATTTTTTATTGTTTCAGAATGCTGCTGCAGGTTCCTTTGAGCTGGAAGACCCATTAAAAACTGTTCAGGGGAGCTGGAACACAGAATTTTATTGTGAATGGGAGAGAGGTTCAGGTCCTAAAATGTAACTTAAAGCTTAGTGAGAGTTAGAATTTGCAGAAAACACTCTCAAGAAAGAGAGTCTGCGTCCCCTCAGCCATGATCTCATATTCTTTGTTCATATCAATTTTCTATATGAACAAATGCACTGGCACAATGAGAAGGAGCATTAAATGAGGCCACCTTGTTCCTGAGCATGTTTGGGTGAGGGCAATGTTGTTGTTACTCTGTCCTTGAGGCTAATCACACAGTGCTTTTGAGAAGAGATCCTGATGATTGAGAGAATGACCAGGTCACTGGGTTGCAGGGAACTTAAAATGGAGAGGTAGTTATTAGCAGTCTGCAGTAGAGTGAGTTATTTAGAGTCAGTGATGGTTCTGCTGTTGAAAGGGCACTGGGAATTTTTTCATAACGATTGTACAGCTGACATTTAGCCAGTGACATTTTTTCCGCTTCAAATTGATTTCTGCTCACCTGTTGCACCATGCTGTCTCTTTGCAGTGTGAGGAAATTATATTTAAGGCTTAACTGCCTCAGTTCTGTTGAATGCAAATGGTGTGTACATCTAAATGAGAAGGGGGCCCAGCGGATAGCTTGGCTCCTTGAAGTGCTGCTGATATACCTGCAAAAATGCTAAACTACAGCATTTGATGAGAAAAGTGAATTTGTTGTCTCAAACATTTTAAACTATTTTGCTAAAAAAAGATGTTTAAATCCCCACTGATTTTCCATTATTTCCAGTGTTTTCCATTCTCCTTTGGTACTCTTGCTGTTTTAGGTGCATGGCTCGGTTGCATCCCAGTCCAGTTCATACAAATATTTCTGTGGTATCCACCTCCTACATATGCAGATCAGAACAGCTGGAATGGTTGTTATTCCATACTCCTGAAGGGCTGATTCCTGAACTTTTTTTCTTTACACTTGCCTGATCTGGTTTTGAACCATTTTTTCTCTCAATCTGTCAGATTTGGTTTTATGATTTATGCAAATTTTGACGTGCTTTTGGAATTGAAATGTGCTTCATTTTCAGAAGGACTGTATCAGGATTTGTGGAACATCTGTTCCTTAACACCAGGTTGACATCCAGAATGCTAGGCACATATCTGAATTCTGATCCATATTCTTTTTTGTTCTTAATTTTCCATAGACAGTTATTGCAATTACTTTATTACCAGGGTGTCAATGCCTTGTGCTCTCATACTCTGGCTATGACTGAAGGACAAAGCTGGAGTTTTTTTAGATAGCAAGTATCCTTGTCACTAGTACTATATGACAGCTACCTTTGTCCCATTTTATTACAGTGATGTCATCCAGAGAAAAGGGAGATGGGGCAGGTGTGCACAAGAAGCACCTTAGCAACTTTACAAAGTGAAAGCATAGCCTCAGCACCCGCTAGTTTTAGGATTTTATTTGTGATCAAAAGGGTCCTGTCTAGGCCCAGAGCAGGCTAGATTTAATTATTTTTCTTCTGCTTTCACCTGTATGAATCTGCAGCTTCCCCAGCTTTCTTTCAGCCAGCTTCAGTGCACAAGGTATCTTGAATATTTTATGCACCAAAGAGAGCCAAACAATAAAATTGCTCTTTTATCTTCCAGCCCAAGGACAAGCAACAGGCTTTGGTTCGGAAATCATCTGTTGTTAACATGGAAAACTTCAAAAGGCAATATGCCAGAAGGCGATGGAAGGTATGACAATGATCCTTTAATCCTTCTCACATGTGGCTTCTCAAGCCTGATGGGATCAGAGAGCAAGATAGAGCTTGAATGTAAAATTGTAATAGTCCGTAAATGCATGAAATGTGTTTGGATATGTCTGCGCTGGATATGTATGGTCAAATTGGTTTTCCTCCCTCTCTGCACAGCTTTCGTACCGTATTGTTTCACTGTGCAACCACTTATCGCGCTCGCTGGTGAAGAAGGTCATGACACAAGATGAGAGTTCAGTAGGTACATTCCTCACATGGGAAGAAGAGAAGAACTGGTCTTACTGTGCAGCCATTTTTGCTGTCCTTACATGGATGCACAGCCCAATAGGACAGCAGGAGCTTGGAGGGGGGAACCAGATGGGATCATGGCATCATTTGTGTCTTTAATGCTGCTGTGTATTCTGTTACTGCGACAGGAATCTTGTGTAGGGAGAGACAGTGACTTGATAGACCTTCTAGGGGCTAAGCACATTTATTGTGTAAAGGAGGAGGAAGGAGCCTGCAGGTGACATCTGGATCCCAGGCAGTGACCATGGGGTGTGACTGACATCCAGGCAGTCGCAGGAGAGCTCACTGCTCTTGTGCCAAGCTCTGTGATGGAGGGTGGGGGACCCCAGCACTGCCTGTGACCTTCTGGAGTGAAACTCTGAGGGCTCTATTAGCTCTGCTCTTCTCAATAGATGATACTGAAAATACTAGAACAGCAAGTTTAAGAGCATGGTATCTGATTGACACGATGGAGATTTTGTGGCCTTTCTGTTTCAGAGAAACTGTGAAAGTGACAGTGAGGATCTTTCACAAAGAAAAGCCCCTCTTCAGAGGAGAAGCAGCATATCATAATGGGATGAGAATTCCATGGGCAGGAGACAGCAAACTTTCATCCTTGCTGAAGCAAGCAGTCCTGGCAGCAGACTTCAACTTCTTGTCTGAGTCCTTGGTATGATGCTTCTTGCTTCTCAAACTACACCAACTGGATGATGGTCTTAAATGTGTACTGAGCGTTTTAGAAGATTGGGAATCAAGATTCCTAGGGAAATGCTACAGCACAAGCACCAGTTGGAGTGCTTTTATATGTTGAGTGTTTCAGTGATACTTGAGTCTATATTTCTGATGTTGACTGCACTCAGGGTGTAGGGTTTCTTTTAATAATCTGATAATCTTTTACTGCAGAATAATTCACTTTCCGCACAGTGGTTAAGACTTTGTGCATTATTATTTCAGTCAGGGAAATTGCTAGTGAGTCTTAAGGATTTTTTTAATGCACTTTTCCTATTTGTTAATAGCATAAATATTTAATGGCAGGCATCTGTCAGGTTTTTTTAGCTGTGTGCAGTGCTCTGTTATTGCTGTCACTGAAGAGAAAATCACAATGCCATTACATATCATAACCTTGATTTTATGAACCTGGCAGTAAATAGTTCTGAAATGCAACAAGAATTGTGCTCTGGCCTTTTTCTCTGGCTGGGGATTACCACAACTCCCATTGTCAGGGTGACTACAACTGACTATGGCACTGACGTGGGCCAAGGCAATTTTTGGATGAAAAAGAGAAAAAATTCTGTAGTGATTTACATGCACCCAAATACAATGTTTTCACAGAATGATTACTGAATGCCTCACCAAAAAAAGGGCATTTAGAAACCTAAGGAATATGAAGAAATAGTCTTTATTATACTTTGTTATTGTTGTCAATATTATTTATTGTCAGCAAATTGGAGATTCATTGACACCTATTTGTATAGGTGCTGTTTACATGTAACCCAGACTGCAGTGAGTTGTATTTTAATTAGGGAACTGTATCCAAAATTGAGAAAATAAGCACTTTGATATTGATGTAACATCTTTGCACAGGGAAGTTACATCATTTTAACTATATTAATTTCTAAGCCAGTATTGTTCAATTGGTACCAAAAAATGTGCATGGACTAGGGTATTTTTTCATTGAATGTATTATGTGTTTGCTGTTAGCAGTCCCTATTTATTTTGCCATTTAATGAGTTAAAAATCAGAAAGCAAGTCTTCTTTGAAAGGAAGGCCGCGTAGGAGAAGCTTTGGAGGAGAGAGGCAGAACGTAGGATTTGATGGTAGAAACATAAAATGAAGAAGGGTGTGGGAAGAAAAAAAGCAGTGGAGAGGAATGAGTATGAGAGATACGTGGAGGTAGTCCTGGACTGGGAAAGTTGGGAGAAAGGAAAGAGAACGTGGATATATGAATTGTGGAAGCTGGAGGGTGAATGTTTCTGCAAATATGGCACTGCATTTTTATACTACTTACTTAATTTCTTTTTATTTTATATCTTGTGCTGCCATAGCCTGTGACATGTGCTGGTCAAGGGATAAGGTGCAGGGTATGGGATTCTCTTCATATTCAATTAAAAGGTGTATTTCTGAACTTTCTGTGTAATTCTTGAGACAGAATCCTCAAAAAGTGTTGCAGTAATATATGTATTAAGAGGGAGCAGTAACAGGGAAATCTGAGGTTTCAGTGTATCCTAATTTCAGCTGGAATAGAGTTAATTTTCTCCTTAGTAGCTGGTACAGTGCTGTGTTTTAGATTCACTATGAGAATAATGTTGTTGCTAATATGATGATGTTTTAGTTGTTGCTAAATATTGGTTACCTTAAGTCAGGACTTTTCAGTTTCCCATGCTCTGCTGGTGAGGAGGCGCACAAAAAGCTGTGAGGGACCATAGCCAGGGACAGCTGATCCAAAATAGTCAAAGGGATATTCCAGCCCATGGAGTGTCATTCTCAGTACGTAAACTGGGATGAGTTGGCTGGGAGCCGCTGCTCAGGGGTGGGCTGGGCATTGGTCAGTGGGTGGTGAGCAATTGTGTTGTGCATCACTTGGCTTTTCTGGGTTGTAGTCCTCTCTTTTCCTTTCCATTATTATTATTACTATAATGCTTTGATTTAGTTCAATTACAAAACTGTTCTTATCTCAAAGTAACCCTTGAGGTTTGCTTTCCAATTCTCCTCCCCACCAGGGCCAGGGGAAGGTCATTGAGGGACTGTGTGGGTCCTTGTTGCCAACCAGGGTTAAACCATGGCAGAGTCTGGAGGGAATCTTTCCTAAACAGATCAATAAAAATATATATCTGGATAAAAAGCTGCACAGCTTATCTACCAAATTTTGCTTCCTGCTTTCCCAAGGATGTGGAAAACCAGACTCCAAGACAGTGGCATTTTTCTGAATTTCTGGACTGAATTTCTGAATTTCCAAATTTGAGATTTTGAGGTGTATATGTAAATTACACATCAGAAAATTAAGCCCTGGTTAAAACAGGTGTTAGATTGTTGGATCAGGATCTCCTGGAGATGGAGTCATTCTCATGTAAAATCCTAGCAACTATGGAGAAAGGTGGCAAACAGCAGTAAGGCAGACAGGGGGAGTGCAAGGCTGTGTGAAGCTTGGCTGATTAATTCTACCTTTATAAAGATGTAAGGTGGTATTTTAACAAAGACCTTACAGACAGCTCACTGTTCAGTCTTCAGCCATCTTTGTGCACAGGTGATCTAAGGCCAGGCCTTTCTGGCACTCAGTCACTCCACATGGCTCCCAAGCAACTTCATTGCGCAGAAACCACAGCACGCAACAGTTGTGTCCAGCCAAACTCTTCCCTGACTGTTCCAGGTAGGAGCATGCTGTGAATGTAGAATCTCTTATTCTCAGGACTAATGTTGATAATGCATTAGGAAGTTTTACAGTGTTTTCCCAGCTGTGGTGTTCTCTGTGTTCATTGCCCTGTCTGTTCCATGAGGTGAAGCTCAGCCCACTCAGGAGGCACAGTGTAATTGTGCTGCTTCCAGCACTGGCAGGACACCTGCTCTGTGCAGGGCTTTGATATTCAGCACCAGTGGGTTTTGAACAGCCACCTACAGGTTCCTTTCAGAAAGGGGCCAAAAAAAAAAAAAAAAGACATGGAAGGAAAGGGAACATGAAAAGAATTTTTGTTACCAAATCTGCTTTGCTGGGACAAAAACCGTATTTTCTGTGTATTATTCTGTTTTGCAGTAGAGAACATGGAGATAAATGAAGTGATAGTCTGGGGAAAAAAAGAAAAAGCACAATAAAAAAACCCACAAAAGCCCACAAGTATTTTTATTAAAATATGGCTATTTGGCTCTTTTTATTCTTATTTTAATGGTGATGTTTTTTAATCTACATATATTTTTATTAAGAGAAACACTGATTAATTTATTTTTAATTTTTTGTTTTGGCTTGTGGTTTTTTGTTTGTTTGTTTGTTTGTTTGCGAAATAGTTTCCAGGCGATAGTAATTACCTGGAAATAGTACTGACTGTCAAAAATAGCAGAGATATTTGTTACTGTGATTTGCTAATAAAATGTTGGCAAGCAGCACGGGTGTGTGTATGTGTTTCCCCCGGTGCAGGAACGGGGCCTGAGGTGAGGTCCCTCAGCCGCAGCTGTGGAGCACCCGAGGGCGGGAAGCAGCGGGGCCTCAGGCCTGCGGGAGGAATGGGCCCGGGCCGGCGGCATTGGGGCGTGTTTGTGCCGCCCCTGCCCCGCAGTGACGGGGCGCTGGTGGCCGGAGAGCCGTTCTGGGGCTGCCGGAGGAGCCGCCGCCGCGGCACCGGCTCGCGAGGGCTTGATGAACCTGATGGACCGTTCTTCCCCCTCAGGACCGAGGTCCCCACAGTGCAGCCCGGTGTCCCGCGCCCTCGGCAACGATGTAAGCCCGACGAATGCCGACCCCAGCAGCTCTGCTATGGCTGCCCTCGCCTCTGGTCTGTGCTGTCTTACTCCAGTTACTTTTGCTTGCTCCGTTTTTCTTTTAATAAGAAGTATTGTTCCCATCTACATTTGTATGTAAATCAAGGAATTTGTGCGGGGAAAAGGAGGTATATATTTAACAATGTCCAGCTGAGAATCAAAGAACTCAGAGGCATTTCTTTTCCTTCTCTCATTTCTATATGGTCACTGTAACTGGCTGATATTCTGTATTGCTCACATAAATGTCTACTGTCTTCACATAAACTTCAAACTTTTAACAACTTCAGTGCTCAGGTGGTAAGTAATACATAACTTTCAGCATGTGTGTTTCAGTGAGAGGAGTTAAAAGAGGGTCTGGTACACCTTGTTACTGGGCAGGGCTGGCAGGGAACCATCACCTGGAAGTGATCATGAGCCTCATGAAGTGATACTACAGCAAACCTCATCCAGCTGGGGCACAAAGGTAAGAGGTTTGTGGGGGATGGGCCAGACCTGTACCCCAGCTAGAGTGAGCAGGTGTGTCACTGAAAAGGACAAGAAGTCATGGTCCTTGTCACAGTAAGTAGCTTTGCTGAGAGAAGGGTGGATTGAGGAGAAGCCTTGGGGAGCCCTGATTGGAGCGGAGAATGGGCTTTGGCTGTGTTAGAAGACGGGAAGGAATGGCTGACCTGGCTGTGGGTCTGGGGCTGGTGTGTGCACAGGGGTCTGTGACCGTGCCCTGTGCACAATGTAGCCCATATCAGAAACATGGGTGATCCAGGAGTCTAAGCATGGTCCTAGGGCTCTACTTGAAACTCCTTGTGCCAGAGCCTGCTCAGGTGTCCCCCCACAGTGTCATTGCTAATGTAATTTGCTATTATTTTTGAGTGGTAGGTGCACAGACTGTCACTGAGCTTTATATATTATTTATAGCAGTTTGCTACAACTTGTGACCATCTATCTCAGAGGTGTAACATTTTCCTATTCTACTTGGAACTGTGCTCAGTCAGGGTGGGATGTATCTGCTAACAGAAAACCTAAGAAAAGTGGTGTCACATTAGTATTTCCTAAAATGTGTTTTTACCAAGGATGAACCTTGTGAGCTACGTACAATGCTTTGTTAAAAATAATTGTTTGAAGTATCTTGTGTGCATGTGAATTGTCTTAATATAACAATTTTTTGGTGAAAAAAAAAGCTATTAGGTAACTTAAGTTATAAATCTTTGTATACATAAAATATGCTGTAATGTATTGGTGTGAAATTTGAGTTTAATTAGATTTACTGTTTTGAAGTGTGAAAAAGCCTTTCTAATTTTTAGCTCAGAGACTCTCATTCAGTTAGCAAAGGACGGGAAATGCTAAATTCTGTTTAGTCCTAGTCATGCAATTCAAGAGAAAACAACATAAGGATGGAGTTTTGGTCTTGGTGCTGAGCCTTTAATCTTGTCTTAGTTCATGCTGAGCCTTTAAAAGGCACAGCATATAAAGTCAAGTCCTCAGAAGTCTGTAACAAGTGAAGTCTGATTTTGAAATGTAAATCACTCAAAGCCCACAATCATGAAAAGTTGAGACTATTTAATGCTATTCTGTCACCTGGAGTGCTCCATTTCCCTGCATCTGCACCTGGATAAAAGCAGGAAGAAAAGCTTTTCTGAGTCTGGCACAGGACTGCTCTGCAAGCCAGTAGTAGTGGAAGTCAGTACTTAAAAATGCAGTGTCCCTGGCACAGTGTGTGTCTGTGCCTGGATTTGTACTCCTATGAGCAAATCACCAAATTAGAGATTCCAAATCCTTTCCTGGAATTTGGTTATTCTGCCAGGAAGAAATTCTACAGAAGTCTGTAGGGCATCTGAAATGACTTAAAGCAGGCAGCTGTGTAGTTGAAGTAGACCCAAAACCAGTTTTTGGGGGCAGATCAGTTACCAAACATGATGTGTCATGCCAGGGGTCAGAAATTGACCCTGCTGGTTAACAGACTTGTGATTTGTGGCCCAAGGTTGTGCTGTTATGCAAATAGTGCCCTACATTTGGGGGTTTGGGGTTTTTCTTAATCCTGAAGACTGAATTCATAGAGCTATTCCATTTGACATGCACAATGTTGGAAAAAACATAATGTACAGGAGAATATACGATCTCCCAAAATTAATAATGCAGAGTCACTATAATGTCATTGTAAATGGAACCATAGTAAATGAAATGTGATCAATTAGCAGAGCAAACTGTATAAAATTATTTAGATCTCTAGTTTTGGGCTTTCTAGAGCATATAAGACAAGTTTTGATTTTCTTGAGGAGTGTATCCTGGTGTTACTGAGGGAGAGGTAAAAATAGTCACGTATGTGGAGCTGCAAGGACCTCAGCTTTTGCTATGGTTTGTAAATACAGACTTTTTCAGACTGCAGTTAGAGGAACCTGGGTAGTGCTGCTTACAGGAGTGACAGCTGTATTTTCTGCACACACAGATGTCTCTGAGTTGCAGATAGGGAGGTTGAACCAGTTCTGTGCTTCAGAAGCCTCTTCTCTCTGGAGCAAAAGCTGCTTGTTTCCTTCCTCTAGTTTCTTTTTGTAGTTAGCTGTAGTCATTCCATTCCAGAAGTGATTTCCTGGGTCTCAATGCTCAGAGCCAATGGGTGTCACCTTGTTTTGCTTTGAAAGCTGAGGCCATTTAGTCTGCAATGACATGTGCTCAAGGCATTTGAGCTAAAATACAGAAATGGTCCTTGTGTGCCTTGTGGCTACCAGCTACCAGGCTACCACCCCTTCTCAGATGAGAGCCCTCAACATCAGGGTAGTGACAAATGCTCACTCCCTGTGCTCTGAGTAACCTCCAAGTGCAGAGAGCAAGCGAGAGAGAAGCTGCAGCACCTCTGGTAGCCGTGTTGAATGAAGGGCTTGGCCATCTCCACAGGACGAGCTTGGTGCCTGGTTCCAGTTCAGGGCTGCCTCCAGAGGCAGACACTCTCCCAGAGTCCAGTACAGCACTGAAGGAAAGAAGCCTTGAAGAGGAGTTAGGCTTCAGGTATCCATTTTTTATTCTGTGAGTTATCTAGGGCCCATTAGTAATTACAGAGATGTTTTTCTATGATGTGTAGAATGATTTGAGGGCTATGATGAGATGCTGAAAAGCACTTAAAAAACCTTAATTTTTTTTTTAAATGGTGGGAAAAAGCACCTGCAGCTGCTTAGTTTAACCTGGTGTAGTAGGTGTTTATGCTTCAGTGTCTTTTTTGTAGGGATTGAATGCACTTCAGAGGGCAGTTAGTTTGTTTGATATGCTAATTAATAATTGTGGAGTTCCACCAAGGGTTTTGAACATCAGCACATATTGAAGTTGCTGTTTTTAGTAGAAGAGTTCTTAGAGCCTGCCAAACATGGGTGGCATGTACCCGAGGTGGCACAGACTGCATACTGTAGCACAGACTAAGTGCTTGAGATAGCCTTATCTGTGAGATCCATATGTTCATAAGTAAAATCTGCCAGCTTTCACTTTTCATAAAATACTGTGGAAAAAACTGATGCAGTTTTCATGAAAATGAGGAGCTTGCTTTTTGCATCATAAGTGCCAACGAAGCAAAAAATGTAAGTTCAATGCATATATTCTAGCTAGGAAAGTATGGTTTGGGGCAGATGGGACAAGGGGAGGTGGGGTTTCAAATCAATTCAGAAACAGCAGTGATCTTTTGCAAGAATACCTGGAAAGGAAAGACCTCTGAACAAAATCTCTAGGGAGCAGAATGAAGCTGAATGTGCTAGTACACCTCTCTAAATCGTCAAGCAAGGGAGTATGTTTGCAAGAGTCTGTGGGTTCCTTTCTTACTGTCTTTTGATGCAGATTTCTTGCCTTGTTCTCCTCACCCCAAACTGTACTTCCACTCAGATTTTGCATTTCAAGGAGCACTGACTGGTTTTTTTTGTTTTAAAAGTCACTGTTAGAATTCCAGATGTTTGAAAATCAACAGGCTGTGGACTGTTTGAAATGGGACTGAGAATTTTTTTTTCCTATTGATGATGATGAACATTTATTCTGTTTAATGGCTTTGGCTCCACTGAATAAAGTAAAATCTAATGCAGTGTTCAGATGGGTTTCATTTTTGATAAGTTCAGGTAACAGTTACATGGGCCAAAAAGCCCTGTGGGAAAATAGAGGCTGTTTCATCACTGGATGTCATGCCAAGCCCATGTGTCTTTAGAACTATCTGTGGAAGTAATTTATGTCTAGTGTTAAAGGTAGACCAAGCAGGGTCTCACACCACTGAACCTATCTGCTGCTAGAAAACTCTTATTAACAGAAGAGGACAATAAAAATATCTTCTGTCAACTTAAACAAAAATAAAAGCAGATCAATACGTGAATGTGACAAAAATGGCAATGCTGCCTGCAAGCTTGGGACATGACTTTTAATGCTTTTTGGGACAGGTTCTTCATGACAAAACCTGCACTAGCAGTCTGCTTGCCTCAGCTTCAAGCAATTTCTGTAATTGAAATTAATTAAAATACTTGGGACTTGCTGTGATCTGCAGTGTCTGTCTTTGCCTTTGTCGCTGTTGTTACTGCTCATATAAAAGGGGATGCCTGATCTTTAATAAGCTACATCACCTGCAGGAAATTTGAAAGATTCTGGCAGAAGAGTATTCATCTGGGAGGTGCAGATTGGCAGTCCAGCAGGTGAATTTTAGCAAGGAAGAGGACTGATCTGTCCTTGTTAGTGTTTTTGTGAACATCAGAGCTTCTTTGAAAACATGCTGAAACATCAGGAGGCCGAATTTTGGGGGTTGCCGCTAGCTGTTCAAGGAGCTGCTCTGTGTATCTTAGGTAAGTGATCCATTGCACATAGCTGAAGCAGCCTGATGGGGGGGTTTTTTGAGTGATGATTATTAGGGAGACACCTTCTTTGCCCCCTTAATGGATATCCAATATACAGTACTTTTAAGGGGAGGCTGCTGACACGGTACTACTTATCTGCAAGATGTTATTTATCTGCATGTGGCAGATAAATATTCTTCTGATGCTGTGGTGGACGTCACATTTCCTTCTCCTTCTGTCGTCACTTCTACAAAACATAACCTGGAAAGCAACACCCTGAGTGATAAAACTCTTACCGCTCCAAACGGCACTGACAGGAATACAGGATTCTCAGTCCCACCAGGTAACAGGGCTGACAGAGGGAATCCTTTGGGCTTCTGAAGGGTGACTGAAGGCCTAAAGGATACTTGTCAAGCAGTCCCTGCATGGTTTGGCCTATGTTCCTGACTCTGCACCCAGAGAACATCTGTGAAAAGAATTAGATTCTTTTCCACTCCCTAGTAGAAGAATCAGTGAAAATCCCTCTTCTGAGACTCCAGAAAAAGTTGTGTTTTGCAGAACCACAAAGAACCTTTCAAAACAGGTATTCTAGTATTTTTGTTCATGTGTCTTACTTGAACATCAAATGAGCTTGGGGGCTTTCCTGGCAAGCTGATAGAACACATGCCCCTAAATGAATAAATCGGTCTGATTCCATTTTTCTCCACTGCTTGCGAGCAACACAGATGGTTCTGATTCAAGTAAATACACCTCACATGGAAATGCTTGCCGTGCCTTGCATTACACCTGAGCAGGACCTGAGTGTGGGTTCTGAAAGGTGTTTTCCCTATTGAATCTCTGCGCCTGAATTTAAGGCTGATAAAGCAGTTGACAAAATAGAAAAAATCAAAATTTGTTAGGGAGCTCAATTAAACCATTGTATAGTAAGTATTATTAAGAGGTAGCTGAAGTGTTATTTCTCTTGGCTTTGGTTAGTACCAATGTCTGTCTCAGTCTGCTTTGAAACTAAGTAAATCTGTGTCTATGTGAAAAACAGAGTTCACTGTCCTGGTAAAATGTAAGAAGGTTTAATAAAAAGACAGTAGGAGACAGACATAAAGCAAGGAGTTACATATGGCCGGGTGCCTTGGGTTCATACCAAGGAGCACACACTAACTCAGAAAATAATTCTTTAAATGCACAGACATGTTGTATATTCATAAACCCTCATGCATCATTCAAAACATTCTTTTGGGTCCCCCTACCCCACCTGTACCCACCCCCCTCCCTTTGTAAATTTTGCATTCTTCATTTCAGTCACTCTCCTGGTGTCCATCAGTACAGTTTTACTGGTTCTGATAAAGGGTCATCGAGACCCCTTCCTTGATGTTCAGCTGCTTCTCCTCAAAGAATGCAAGGAATTCCTCTGCTTAGCCTTCACCACTCCCAGTTCCATGAGCAGAAAAAAATCTTTTGTCCCTTACATTACCATTCTATCTAACATTACATATATATGCATAGCATTTATTTTGATATTTGTGAAAAGCCAGCAACATAGTATGCACTTATAACAGTCTGCAAGGTGATGTGCAGTAATTAGGAAAAATAAGAATTATTAATTAATTCAAGAAACATCTATTTGAGAACCAAAATGTTAGTTTAGTTAGTTGGTTAGTTTAAGGCAGAAAAAACTACAACTAGCTGTAGTTCTTCAGAATATATTTCTTCTTCTCAGAAGAAAGGGGAAACTCCGTATGGAAATTGAACAAAATGGAATTTCAGCAGTGTCATGGGAATCTAAGAATCAGTTGAAAAGCCAGTTTTCTGTATTGAATCAACACTAGTGTTCTTTTGTTATCAAGACATTCTATCTGGTAACAAAGGAACGCTAAGAATGTTTAAATGCTCCTTCACACAGGTTTTCCCTTATCCCACCCAGCCTCTTATGCCTTTTTGTACTTGTATCAACTTTGCTTAACAACTCCCTAGAGTAACAGAGAACAAAAGATTACAAAAAGAGAAGTTTTGTAAAAAAAAAAATACCTAAAACCACCAAATAATAATACAAAAATTGTTATGCACTTTTCAAATCAATTTTTATGCAGCTGCTTTTAATCAAACTTTCATAATGTTTATGTACAGTAAACTTTTCCTGTCCTTAATAGCTATGCGCAGCTATTGCCAGCCAAAAGAAAGGTCATGTTAATGTCCTAGTATCATTCAAATTGCATGAAGTAAAGATTTTCTCTCCTTACTGATTTTCCTTTCTAATGACTACTGCAGCTTTCTTATGTTCTGTTGAAATAGCATATTACTGAAACTGTTCTCAGGCAGTACAGTTCATGCCAGACGTGTGGTTTGCATCTGAGCATGTGTTAAGTCTTAAGTACTTTGGAAGTCACACTGTTTACTTTTGAATTTTGTTCAGTAAAAATGTAAATAGGATGATGATTTTGAGGGCAGTGACTTCAGAGAAAGTTATCTGTAGAGCTGTAAAATTAGTCAAGATTTCTTCTGATCCAAATGCTAAAGATCAGCAGAATTGAGACATAACATAATAAAAATGTGTCTGGTCTTCAAATGGCTTTCTAATTAACACAAAAAAGAAACTAGCAAATTACTATGAGAAGTTGCTGGGCATTTGCTAGGTGGTATCTTTTAGTTCTCTGATCCAGTATCCCATATGAAATGACATTGTGTGTTAGGAGGTAACCCCTAGGCACCATGTCAAGCTGCAGTGCAGAAGCCCTGTCAATTTTGTGCAGGGATGGCTGCTAGCTAGGGCAGGCTGGCCTATTTCCCATGGCACTAATTGCTTTGAGATGCCTGAGCTGTGCCCTGCTGCTCCACTGGGATCCAGTGGATGTCCTTTGTTTCCTGTCCTGTATTGTCCTGCAGTCCTTCTCCCATGTCACATTCGTATGTCAAACTATGGTGCAGCACAGCCTGATTTCTCATGCTGTAACAACCATTATTTTCAGACAGAGGAGAACATCTAGAATTGAATTAAAAGTCTGACCCTGAGCTCTCTGAAGGACAGGCTTATGGGTCTCTACCAGATGATCTTCTGAAGGAGCTTTGACCTATTCTGTGCTCTCTTTCTATTTAGATCTAAGCATTCCTGTCTTTGAAAAACCTGAAAATCCTTCTCAGTGGCCTGCTTCAAAGGAAGAGGCCATGTCTGTGCTCTTTGCATTGCTGTAGACTTTCTATCTGTATTGCTTTAGTTTAGGCATGGCCGTGGATCCTGGGGCATGTTAGAGCAGCCAGGAATTGAATGGACTTTGGTTTGAAAATTCAAATGTCCCACATCAATGCCTGAAAAGATGGACAGGCAGATACTTGCCCTCCCTGTTATTTTGCTGTTGTTTTGACTAATTGTCTTCCTGCTCCATGTGCTTGACAGGCTTATCATTTCTCCAGTGCCCAGCTCTGGCACAGTTTCATCCCCATAATTCCCTGGCAGGGCATGGGATCATAAGATCAACCCTAAAGGCTGGATGTGTGCAGGGGTCCTGGCAGAGGGGTGCTGGAGAGCATCACTACAGGTCTTCACATGGTTTCTGCCCAAGAGTTACCAGCAATGGATAACCAGCAAGCAGAGTACTCAGTCTTGGGTATTATGTCAGGGAGCTTCCTTTTTGCCCAGGCCACTGGGACTGCACTTCTGCTTTTGGTAAGTGATTGCTCCCTCTTTCACTTATTGTACCAATGTATTTATAAAATTTTTCCACTTTATACCTTGTCTTTTGAAATAAGGAGGCAAGACCCAGCAATGTTTCTTCACGCTACCTTCTCTTTCAAATACTGAGCAGGGTTTTCATCTCAGTATTCTCAATCCATATGTCCCAAATTACTTCCCTGCAAAACTGCTGCTGCTGTGAACAATACTTCTGCATTACCTTCCTGTAATGTTGATTCCTTGTTTTCACAGTAGCATTTCAGCTTTTGATTCAAGGAGGGGACACCCTTACATGAAGTGTGCAAATGTAATAGAAAGTGTTGTCCATGTTGCTTCAACTGCCTTGCTGCTTTTAGTTTAGCCGGGTCATGACTGTTGCATTGCTTCTAACTGTGGCCAAAGTAAATGACTGGGGGTTTTTTTGTTTTATCTTCAGTCATGAATTTTGAAAATCATTCTTCCAGCAGCACATGAACAGTAATATTTTTATATTGCTTTATTCAACTGCTGCATGAAAGGATAATATCGGTTTTGGTTTTGATTCCTTTAGTGTATTTTTCTTAAGACACCTGTTATATGGAAGAAGAGTTAAAGACATTTCTTGGAGTGGCATCTCCAAACATTAAAATAGTTTGTTCTCTGTTGTGTATGGCTATACATCTTACAAAAAGCTTGTGAATGATGGTGGGCTAGTTAGAATCCAGGCATTGAAAACATTGCAGACAAAATAAAATTCCAAAATGTCTCACTCCTGTGCTTCCCCTGACTTTTCTGTTGTACCCAGCCGATGCTGGAGCCTCTCTCTGCCTGAGGCTCATGTGAACGAGCATTGAAGTGGGACACGTTGCCTTTTCAAGCACTGGATCACAGTGTTCCACTGGAGCTCCTCCGTGCCAGGCTAAAGGACACGGGTTTCCCCAGCAGTGTGAGGCAGGGGCTGCTGCACCAGTCATATTTTGTGTACTAAGCAGAGGCCAACTAGAATAAAGTGTATTTGCAGGCTGGCTGGCCTTGCAGTGGAGGGGGCTGGGTCACATGTTCACATGTTGACGAGAGAGGGACAAATTGAAAAATGTCCCGAGAAAGGGTAGTGGATAAGGGCAGCAGGGGAATGACACTGAGGAGAAGCTGGGAAAGGTGGGAAAGGGTCACTGTATTGGACAGTGCAGATAGCAGTGGGTGTGGGCCCATCCAGTGTCCTTAGGCATTGTCCATGTACCATGTCCTGGTACCTTCCAATACAATAGGAGTTTTTATTTCTTTGACGCTCCACAGCAACAACAAGATGCCTGTAGTCATTCCCACATCACCATGCTGAAATTAGCCATTCTGGCACCCATCTTATCAGTATGTTTAATTCCATAGCTTGGACTTTGTTCTTAGCACCAATATTCAGCACTAGATAACCTCACTGAAATACAAATATCAGAGAAGGACCAAAAAGGATCCCAAAGCCTCTCCTCGCTCAAAGGCTGGCACAGCAGTGCCGTTGTATTGTATACTAATACTGCAAAAATCTATGTGTGATAGCAGAGAGTAGGAACTTAGTGAGTCCTTCATCTGGAGGCAGAAAACTGACATAATGAATTTCTAAGCTAATTCAAAAAATGATCCATGAAGTTCAGATAGAGATAACTTACATCCCATCCTAAATATGTGAATTACTCAGAGGATGTATTGATGGGCTGTTCTTTAGGACACCAGCTTGGTTAAACAGGATGCTCTTGGCAGCCCTTTTTGTGCAAAGGGCAGAGCTTTCTATTCGTCTAGCCAAATATTTCTATATAATGGAACTGCTTTCCATTTCAAAGCAAAACTTGGGGTTCTTAGTGTTTTTCTTTTTCTGTTATGAGAATTCAAATTTTTTTTTTTTTAGACAAACAAAAAGAGAAAACTAAGATGTGTTGTGTGGTAGTTTGGTTTCACTCTTGGGAAGAGGAGTGAAAGGTTTTTAATGTTATTTTCTGTGTGATTCTGTAATTGAATTGATTTAACATTATCTACATAGAGCTAGATATAGTCAATTTGGAAAAAAAATCAAAAGTAGGCATAGGATAGGGTTTTAAATGAATTGTCCGTTGTGTATTTGCCTTATTTTACTTCTTTTTACTTTTTTTTTTTTCCTTTTAATCAGTTTTATTGGCTCCTACGTCTTTTCATAATTCTCATTGTGGAATTGGCTGAAGTGTCTATTAGTGTTTCTTGATAAAAATATTTTAAGTCATCTCTTTTCTGGGTGATTTAGGGCTGAATTAGCTATGTTCAAGAGGAAACATCTGTTGGTTCCTCTGTGATTCTGTCTGTCAAGTCCAGGACTTCATGGCACATACAAATCCAGATACATGCAGAAGGAGCTCTGGGCTTTTGGGTTAAACCCTGGTATTGGAAAAGTTGCTCCATCTGTCTAGGCTTAGTTTTTACCTCTCTGAAATGAAGACGATGATACCACTCCAAGTGAAAGATTTCTTTCCAGAATTCATTTGGAAAGTGACCTTTACACTCCTGAGTCTCTCTTGTGAGTGGGCATGCTCCTTGCCCAGCAGCAGCCAGGTGTTGTGATAGAAAGCGCAAGGAGCTGTGTGGGACAGGAAAAAGCAATTTGTAACTTTACCAGTCTCTTCTACACAGACCACTATGAGCAGGGGTTTTCTTGTAAAAGGAGAGTGTTAATTAGGTAACATGCTGAACACAGCCTGTGCTAGACATAGTGGGATGAGATAACACTATGCTATTTGTACCTTTTCCCCCCACCTAAGGCAAAGAGGATTCTTTTTGAGAAATATTGTGAGATCTCAAAGTGAAAGATGTGGGAGGATATTATTTGTCTTGTGGTGTTTGCTGGAAAAAAAATTGAATGCAAGAACAAATAGAATGAGAGGAAATGTGAAAACAATGGGAAGAGAAAAACTGCTTTTAGCCTTACAGAGTAGTCATTGATTCATGAAAGCACATGGATAATTCCTCATTGTACAGCTTTCAGACAACAGCTAGAATATTCACTTTGAGTTAAAGACTAGGAAAATGTTCATGAACTGACAGAAGCCAAAGAAAAGTCAGTTAAAAGAACAGCAGTTAGAGGACTAGATAAATAACTGTCAGGAAAAGAGAGGGAAAAGTAGTGAAATGGTGGAATGGAGCATGAGCAAGGAAGAAACATAGCATCAGAATTGAAAAGGAAGATCGATAAACTCAGAGAAAAAGTAAAATTGCTTTTGTAGCTCAAGTTCAGAAAGAGGAATTCTAGGACAAAAATAGAGCTGTGAGTTTGCGTTTTTTCCCTAAAAAAAAGATTTTTTTGAAAATCTGTTTCTTTAATTTTTATCTGGTTTATTCTGAGGAATGAGCTGGATTACGTGGGAAAAAAATGTCTTTCTAAAAATGCTAAACAATGCATCTGAATACGCTGTACAGACAGAAAGTTTTACAGTATCTTTCAGGCCTTCAGGCTTCATGTGGCACAATTACCTGAGTACTGTGTGTAATTGTGGTCTCTGAATGTTGCTAATTTTGAGGACAGCTCTTATCTTTTTTATGCATTTGTATTCTGCAAAGAAAAACTAATCACAATTATAAAAAAATTATTTTCCTAGGTTTAATATGCTAATGCCTTTTATAAACCTGTTTTATATTCTGACTTAAAAAATTAAATTCTTGATGAAAGAAATGATGCATAGGATCTTGTGTGGAACAACTGTAGTAATGGATAATAATATTTTGCATTTGTGCAAAAAGATTAGAGTAATTTGAAAGCAAGCCTGTGCCCATAGTTAGCTGTGTGACTTATTTCAGAAAGAAATAATGAGGAAGGAGACTTACTCTAGGTCAGATGGCCTCAATTAAAAAAAAACCAGAAGGTTTTTGCTTAACTGAAGCCCTCTAAATAAATGTTTTTTTTTCTTGTTATGAAAATGGGGACTGGATCAGTGCTGTGCTTATGAATTGCATAAACTTTTCTCTTTCTTTCCTAAATTTTTCACCTGCCTTGGATTCCATTGAGGAAACCAGAACAGTGCTTGCTCGAAACAGCTCAAGGATTCCTTTGCTACTGAGCCCAGTTTGATATTATGCAACTCTTGGTGAATATTAACTGGCGCGACCCTGTTGGGTGCTCCCTTTTAGGAGGGGTCTGAGGTTGCTGGAGATGGGCACACAGCTCTTGCATGCTATATTTGGCAGAGCTTGGGTCCATCCCCCCTTGTCCTGCCAAGAGCAACTGGTCTCTTTGCTCCTGTTGCTCCAGGGCCATGGAAGGTAGATAACCTCTTCATTTGAGATGCAAAGGGACAGGGAGTCTCCAGCAGTAAGCACAAAGGGGTTGTTAGAGCTCTGTGCTGCCTTTTTTCCATGTTTCCATTCAAAGGTCTTGCTCACTAAGTGCGTGGCAGGGGAAAGCAATTGTGACAGGCAATTTCTTTTCCTGGCTGCATTACTAAAAGCATGGGAAGTGGGGACACACTACAGGGTTATGCAACAGGGGTTTTTAAAGTCCAGCTGAGCACCAAAATTCACTCATGAGACCCCAAAGGAATTGTGAACAACCCACAAGAATGCAGCTGGGAATGGCAATCCTATGAATGGTACTTTGACCGTTGGCCATTCTCTTTTGTTTTTTAGCTCTTTCCAGATTTTTTATGCATATAGATATTACTGTGACACAATATTTAAGCTTCACTGTGGCTGTGCACTGGATGTTACCATCTTGAGCTAATAGAGTTACTAATCCTCTTGAAGTCCTAGTAACCTGCTTGCCACATATGCTCAAAACGTTTCATACCCATGCACAGATTAGTTTGGAATTAGTCTTGTGTGTGAATTCAGTTGTTACTTAGTTTTTCACATATAATCCTTTCCATTTCCCCTGTATATTATCATTCATTGTCTTCCAGTGCAAACCCCTCTTCTTTCCCATGTGTTCTCCCCAGTTGTCCCCTGGAATGTTTTCTGTCTTGGCTTGGCCAAGGGCATTTCTGAGGTGTGGAACCTTTGATACAAAGCTAAGCTGAGCAAAACAGTTTGAAAAAGTTACCAGCTAGCTAAAGAAAGGGAGGGATGGCCATGGGTTGGACTAGATCTTAAATTTGAGGTTACTTCAGACTGGTTCCTACCCTGCATTTCACAGCTGAGTCCAACAGCAGAAGAAAAGAAATGACACAACTACCTGCAATCCTGAGCTTTAAAACTGCTGATTATGTCGCACTGCTGATTTGTACCGGGGTAAGAGCCAGCTAGCCATGTGGATGCGGCTTTAGATTGCTTTCTAATAAATAACACTTACTATGGCTCAGCTTGGTATGAACAGGAAGTGCCAGGCAGAGGAACTGTCACTCCAGAATATAAATCAGAAGATGAAATTAAGGACTGACTCAGATACATATATTTCAGTGCCCTCATATTTGGCATCCCTGCACAGGCAAATGATCTAACAGCTCCCCTCACATATCTTGGATTCACAGGAAAAGAGCCAGTGTTGTTATGAGTAACATATACAAAGACATAGGTGAATGGTATTTTTAGCCTAGTGAGAAATAATTCCATGAACTTCATAGACTGTAGGTTGCCTTTAGTGCTTGCAATTGCTCTGTCCACACATCCTCAGTGACTTTCACAAGCTACTTTCCTCATCTTTTAATTGGGAAATTCGCCTCTCTTTTGCCTCATATAAATTGTGAACCATGAGAAGAGCTTTGCCTTTGAAGGAGCCCTCACAGAGATTATGGCTTTGAGATTGTTTTTATTGGGATAAGTCCACATAACAAGACTCCTCATATTTCTGACCATTAAGAACGTAACTTCCTTAGGCAAATCTGGGCTCTGTTCTGGTTAAGAAATTGCCCAGGCAGATCACTGTGATTTTAATTACTCTTTGGAGTGATAATGCTATATCTACACAGAGACCTAAATGCAAGAGAGGATCACAACTAATAATTTGATGTCTTCAGTCAAGTTTTGTTCAGTATAATTTGTTCTGATTTGGGATCGATATTCTTTCTTCCATTGACCACTTATTAACTGGTGGCATAAAAAACATTCAATGTCCTTTGTTCTAATTGTTGGCCCATTTCTGTATAAATTTTTTTCTGAGTCACATCCCAAACCATACAGTCTCCTTTCATTGCCATGACAACAGTAAGGCATGCCAATGTTAGCAAAGTCTGCTGGAAAAAGAGAAGTCAGTAAAATCAAAACACAGTTAATTGAGGTATTTCAAATACAAATTCCTGTTTTCTGAAATGATCCAAAATTATCCTGCATTGTGGAAAAGTAGTTAAGAATAAACCCCAGATAAATAGCATAGCCTCATGCTGGATGTTGGGTTTTGTCCTAGGCACTGCATTATAAAAAAAGGTCTTACAAAAAGAGTGAGAGTGGAATTGTTCATAGCCCTGGTGAAATGTTTGGATCAGAAGAGGATGAAAAGTTAAATTTGATTATGAAAAAAGTAAAGGATAATTGGTAGTTTCAGAAAAACGTTTGACGTTAAATCATGCATTGTTCTGTCATTATCATACCTTTCTCTTCATTGCTTAAGCTTAAAAGTACATTTGATGGGGTTACATAACAGTACATTTTAAACTAATAAATAATGCAGTAACTCATGCAAAGTAATAGAGAAACATTGGTGTAAAACAGGTCTTGTAGAGCTAAGTGCTGGAAGAAATCTGCCTTAGTTCAAATGAAGCTGGGAAGCAGGAAAACTGTAAGTGGGACTTGAGAGGTCTGCAATCATCATGAAGGATTGTTTCTGTTTTAAAGAAGAGGTGAGAGCACAGAGATAACAGAGGTACTATCTACAGCCTCCTTTCCCTTGAAACCTCCATGATTATATGGGCTTTCTCTTGGCCTCCCTCTATGCTTTGAAGCTAAGATGGAAACTATTTTGGAAATAGAAATAGAGAGTGCAGCTAGGGACATTATGGGCTGAACTCTTGAGAGCTGTAGTTTTGAATACTTCTGCTTATGCTTGCTGTGAAGGAGGAGGAGAGGATGAATGATGTTGCCCCTGAAAAGCTGTGATTCAGGTATTCCTGCCCTCTGTCTAGGGTTGTCCCATATAACTCTTCTCAACTTTTTTTGTTACTTTCACTCTGTTAATACATAGCTGCAGGTGGCTGGAGGGTTCATCTTTCCCCTGGTATGTCTTCATGGCAGTCAAATGAGTTTCAGGAGCCTCTGCAATTTCCAAAGGATGCAAATCCTACGTTTTCATTTAATGATAGTTGACTCTCAGATTAGGTGACTGAGTTGTTGTGACAGCCATTGGTAGTGTCAGAGCAAATGCAGACATGTTCTCTTTATTTATATCCTTATTTTCAGACCTACTGGAGCTACTGTAGGCTAGAATGCTGTTTGCTTTGTTTGGGTTCTCAGTAATTCTGACAATACTTGCCTGCTTAGTACAGGGTGATGGAACAGACCTCTTCATCCTGCATCACTTGCCACGCTGTTCCGAAGCTCCCGAGTCCAGCTGGCTATAGATGAAGACAGTAGCTCAGGCATTGGCAGTCCAGTTCTGAAGGAGAAACTGTGGAAGTCACATGACTTATAAAAGACTGTAGTTAATATCAAATATTAACAGTTGGTATCTAATAAACAAGCTTCATGAGAGAATTCACAAAGATGAATGGTTCTCCAGTGGAACATAGAATCTGAGATCAGTGATCTCTGGGAACAGCCCCGCACTTGCCTCCAGCCCCACACCTGAATCCAGGCAAATGGCAAGGGGGAAAGCCCTTGACTCTCAGTACTGCAGAGTGATTGATGGGCTGGGTCAGTACTTGACAAACAAAACAGAAAACATTGCAGTTTTGTGAACTTAGTATTTAAGTATACATAACTTTAAGCATTAGACATTTGCAAGCCTAAGAAATTCTTCGAGACTTGTAGAGTACTTGGCTGCAGGTGTAGCCTGCAAGCCATAAAAGCTGCAGTTAATGATAAGGTTTTGTCTTCATGTTGTGACTAATGTGTTTGGGTGTGAGGCTTATGAGCATGGAGAGCACACACTACTGTATTTCTGTTTATTCCGCTTTCTTTTTTGTGGAAAGGCAGATCTGCTAAACATGTCTGCTCTGAATGTGTTCACATATTTCTGTTGATTGTTTAAAGTTTATTGCTTACACAGGATCCTTTAGCTGACATATTTGAAATACTTAAGGAATGCTTTAAAATGTTTTTATAATTTACCCCATTTCTGGTGGTAGTTGTTAGCACAAGTGGTCTCATCAACAAAGAAGTTGCTCATCCACAGCAGAATTTGACCGACTTTAGACAAAATATTAGCTCATGTAGTTAGAGGTACAAAACAAAGAAAATAATCTTACAGCTTATTGAACAAAAATGGGTTGTCTTGACCATCATTCTGTGGGTAAATTGCTAATAGAGACTTTTTTTTTTAGTCGGTGATTTTTAGCTTGGTTGGGTCAGACTTTTCAAAGCAAGCCATTTGAGTTTTATTCTGATGCAAAACACTGCATCCCTGAGTTGCCTTTTAGGGGGCAGAATGAAAAGCTGTCAATACCTGGTATGCGTCTCCAAAGTGGCCAGTGACATTTAGTCCAATTTTGGTTGAATCTTGGTTGGAACATGAAATGCAACAGTCCCTCCAAGGAGCTGAGCTCTACTGTTAGGAACCTGCCCTAATACTTCATAAAGTAGAATAAAGCATTAAGGCTAGGACAGATCCAGGAAACATGGGCTGTAGGACAAGGACATAACGGATGGGAGCTCTGGTCCACTGGTACTGTGTCTAAGCCAGGCATCAGCCCATGCCTTGGGAAGGAAAGGCAAGAGCAAGCACAGAGTAAAGTGTTCTCAAATATTGTAGGGCTTTCTGTGGGCCGGGGCATTTTTCAATCAGAGGACATGTCTTTGGTAGATGGGTTTTTTGTGATTTGTGATTTTTTGTGATGGATTTTTTTCTTTCCTGTATTTTTCCAGTTTCTTTTTGAGTCCAGGTAAACTTCTACTATATTTTGTTCTGCATCAAGGTGTTCTACAGCTTAATTATATGTGAATGAAGAAATAGTAATTCTTTTCCTTGTTCTGAATTTTTCATCTACTAGTTCCTCTTGTTACGTTCTAGCTCTTCCACTGGAAGAGTGTAAACAATCATTCCCTGTTCACCTATTTCACATCACCAATCTTTATAAGCTTCCATTGTATTCCTACCTTAGGCTGGTGTACTGAAACATATACAGTTGCTTCTTACAGTTTTCCTCTTGCTTCTTGTCAGTTTTCCTACTTAGTTTATGAATGTCTACTGATTCAGTCATGACATCCCTAATATTGTATGGACTTTACCAATTCATGCAGGTATAAGTGAGACTTCTCATTCAGTTGTTTCTTGCCACTGTGGCCTCACCGATCTTGGTGTGCCATTGTTGCTGCCATCATCTAGGCCGGTGACAGTGTTCACTCGATCTTTTATCCTTCTTTAGACTTGGAATTTCATTCCTCAGCGACAGTTTTACTATTTGTTGTTATGTTGTTAATTTTGTTTAAGCAAACGCTTTAATATACTGCTGCATGTCCACTGATGTGATTCGTTCTGCCTTTGCTGCATTTTTTGTCCCTGCATACAGCATCCATTTCTCGTCTTTTCACTGACTGTCCAGTAAATCAATTCCATCAAGATCCTTACCTAAATTAGGTGCCTCGTTTCCCTGACCTGTTTCTTTGGTCGTTTTTATGCAAAAGCATTTGTCTGCTCTTCTTCGCGATGAACCCGACCGTTTGGACACTGTCTCTACTCCCAGCCACAGCAGCGCTTCCATTTTGCCGGAACGAGCC
>VXBU01013136.1:101642-157124 GCA_013400315.1 Bombycilla garrulus | reverse complement strand
CACGCGGGGTTCCCGGGCCGAGCGCCGCCGCCTCCCCCCGCCGCTGCCTGGTGAGCGCGCGGCCGCGTGGGGCTGAGGAACGCGGGCAAGGGCGGGAGGCCTGGGCGAGCCCAGGGCCGGGGGGGGGGCTCTCCCCGCGCCATCGCCGCGCCATCCCCGCGCCCTCCCCGCCCGACAATACTGCGGGGCCGCAGCTGCAGCCGCGGGCGTCCGGGAGTGGGGGAAGTTGTAGGCAGCCTTGAGAAAAGGGGGAGGCAGGTGGGGCCAGTCAGGTGTCACTGCCTCGTTGCTGAGGGCGGGAGAAGGACGGGCGTCCTCCGGCAGCCCTTCTCCCTTCTTGGGGCTTTTTGTGCCTCTTCAAAGCCGTATAAACTATATGAATTCTGCATTGTGTTTCGGCTGAGGTCCTCGGAGTCTGTGCTTTTCCCCCTAGAACCCCATGAATACGGGTGTAGTGTGGCCTCTAAGTGTTAAATACATCTCTTGCTGCGTGCATCCCAGGTGGACCCGGCAGGTGTCACAAAATTTAGTCCGAAATTTGTCATGTTTGCCTTCATCAACTATGTGCACGACTATACGGAGGTGTTCCTTTTATTTCCAGACCTGTCGTCTGAATTGCATGGTCTTCCCATGGTGTATTTATTGGCTCTTGCTTGCAATACTGAAACATTATATTTATATATATTCTTTTACTTAGAGATTATTTATTCTGTATTTCAAAGTGAAGTCCCAGCAGGTGTTTTGTTGTTGTGTTTCGGTTGGTTTTTNGTTTTGTTTTTCCTTTTTTTTGTGTTTGTTTGTTTTTTTTTAATACATACGGGTAATTTCATTAAGACGTTGCTATACGCCAGTTGCTTTTCATGTTTTTTTAAAGGGCAGAATTCTATTGTTATGCTCTCTCCCTTTCACAGTGTATATAGGAGAGGTTTAGTGCAGTTGAAACATTTTAATTTCTGTTGTCACATCTAAGCTGATTGTTTCCTCATGAACGGTGTAATTTGCTGTAGCTGGAATTGTGTGCTGTATATACGTGTATATACATGTATAGATACATATCCTGTATGTATCTATATAGGTACACATATATATTGTCCCATGAAGTTAATCAGATTTGTAGTTAAGGGGAATGTTCTGTGCTGGTATTTCCTGATAAAACCTCAGAGCTCTTAACTTTACATGTGCTGAATTTGATGCTCCTTGTTAGAGACCCCATATATACCACATTTGCTCCATTGGGATATGGGACTGTGGAAGACTTGGATCTTGGGGTTAAATCTCACATAGTTTTAGGGAAAAATAAAACAGGTATTTAATCTGGAAAGGTAGACTGTATACCTGGTCAGTATGCTACTGCTTCCCCATTCTGAGAGGAATCTGGTTTTTGCATGAGAGGTTAAAAGCTGTACAATGTTGTTCTGCTGGACAGAAGGATATTGCCAGTCTCCTGTATTCTTGCACCTATGAGGAATTTGTTAGGTGAGTTTATCATAGTGGTTGTGTTTTAAAATGAAACATCTTAAAGATTTTTGTTTCTGAGTGCAAACTTGTACTGAGGTTTTCCCCTCTGATCCTGCGTTCTTATTTAAATATGTCATGTATATTTTGTTCTTTGAATATTAAGACATGGTTTTTTGGTTGGAAGTATGGAAGTTGATGAGGAAGTGGAAGTGTTGAAATTTTTTTTGGAAACTCTATAAAGGAGGTGTTTATCTAATTGTTAATTAAGCACAGGGATGTAAAGTCTTTGACTTACTTTTGCTGAGAGACTGCTTGGCATAGTAAGAATATAACATAGTGGTTTTTTATTCATTTAATCAGTGAATTGAAAAATAGTTTACCAGTGAAGACTTGTTGTTCTGCTGTTTCAGAACTGAGTTAAAGGGATAGTAGTTAATTAGGAAATGGTTTAAGTGACTTGGCTAAAGATCTTTGGTGGTTTTTGCCTTAAATTTACCAATCTAAGGTAGCCATAATCTTTATTTTTCAAAGAAAACAGTACAGGGGACCTCTGCATATTTTAAATTATCAGTAATGACTGGAGTAGGACCATTTTAAAGATAGGGAAGGCTACATGTGAAATTAGCAATAATGTTTGAGTAGTAAAATTATGTATATTTAAGTATGTTTGTTTAAAGGGTTAAGACACACATAGTATTTCAATCTTGCTTTCTGTTTTAGTGTAATTATTCTTGTAATACTCATGGGGTAGAGATGCACTTATCCCCATTTTAAGAATAAGTAATGGAGGCAGAAATTATATGTATTTCAGGCAGGCTTGGTGGAGCAGGTATTTGATTTCTGGTTGTAGGTTGTTAGGAAGTCATTAGCCTTTCACTACAACAGTCTTAGAGCCTGTACAGCTGTTTAATCTTCCTCTGTTCATGTAACTCGAGATTTTTATCTTGCACTGGTGTGTTTCAGTTAAAAGTAGGATGCAATTCTCTATGGCTGCTTTGACTTCCTTCTGTCAAAGTCGTGTAGTGAATGGTGAGTACTGTGCTGGTTGTGTTTCCTGTTATTGGCTCTCAGAAGTACTCAAACTCTGAAGTTGCTGCCAGGTTTTCTTTTTGTCTGTCTCCCTTGTAGTGACTGACAGTCAGGTGGAACATTCAAATCTAGTAGGTGTTAGCTCTTTAAAAACAACTGAAGTAGCCCTCAGAAAATGAAGCTCTGCTTGAAATAACTGCCAGTGTGCTGCAGCTGCTTGATGTGCATTAGAATTGTTCGGAGTAACCCTTGTAGATTCTTAACTTAAAAAAAAGGAAAACAAAGCCAGCCTGGAGCTCAGTGGCTATAGGATTTGCCCATCAACAGCAAGAGTAACTGTGACCTTGGAACTGGCCAGATACATTCTCTGGCCTGGCCTGCCTGTTGTGATTGACCTGGTGTCACCAAGCTAGTTGGGAGGATGTTCAGGTGGCTGAAGCAGTCATCTCTGCTGGGAGCTGGAATTAATTTGCTGTTTAAAGAAGAGCCTGCAGTTTGAGTCCTCCTTACAAGTAATAATTTTTATTTGCTGTCAGGACTAGATAATACTGAAATTTCATATTCCAAATGTTTCCTTACAAATGCATGAATTTACACAATAGAAGTTTTTTTTTCAATTAGTTATAAAAGGAGTTTTCTGAGTCAAGAAATGAAAATATTAACAGGGAGTGTTAACATAAAGGGGTATCCACAACTTAGCTGGGCAACCTGCTTCAGGGTCTCACCACCCATACAGAGATGTTTCTTCTTTATATCCAATCTAAACCTACCCATATTCAGTTTGAAACCATTTCCTGTTGTCCTGTCACCACAGGCCCTGCTAACAGGTATGTCTCCATTGCTCTTACACGTCCCCTTTATATCTGTCTACCTACCTACCTACCTACCTACCTATCAGCTGCAGTCCACCTTTCTGCTTACATACAGCTAGCTTGAAAGTTGAATGTGTTTGAATTTTGACTGTCTGTACATACTGCACTTTCCTGTCCATTGCTGAGTTTCTCAATTTCAAGTCATGATTTCTAGTAAAAAAAAATTTTTGCAGTTTTTTGCAAGAAAATGTCTCTTTCTATGTGTTGTGGTGGTTGAAAATACTGTTAACTACACAGTAGGAGTACAAGTGATTGTACTTTTTGGTGAGGGTGGTTGTGCTAAAACTTCACCAGAGTTTTCATCCCTTTTCCAATGCAAGATCAAGCACCTTTCTTTGCTCAAATTGTTGCAATATTTTTGATGCATGAGGATTTCCGCTTCTCAGCTTCTCGTCACAAACTGCGTTTGATGATTTTGTACTTGAAGTGTCTTGCATTCTCAGCTTTTGTTTCAGTAACCTTAAAGCATCTGAAGAAGTAATGGATTAAATAGATTTTTTCTAAGTCTATCTGCTGAACAATAATGATAACTTTTATTTCTTCTCTGCTTGGGTAGATTTTGTACAGCCTACAGCCCCCAGAGGTTTACATTGACAAACCGTGATTAGGTTTTTGTATCACTTTCTTTTTAAACCCTAAGAGCAAAAGGGCAAATGGCTTTAATTTTGTATTAACTTAGAAATAACTTTGTCTTCCTTTAGTCTATCTCCAAAAAGTTTTTTGGAGTGATGAGTTGTGACCAGCTGAAAGCATAGGATTATGTTGGTTTCAGTACTATACCTGATACTGAATAAATAAATCATCCCACAGGAACCTGAAGTCATATAGGAGGACTGAAATTGGAAAAATACCAAGTAGAACCTTACCATGGCTTACTCAGCAAATATACGCTTAGATGGAATTCATATTTGGAAAGAAAAGTTGATGATTGTTTGCATAATTAATCTTCTTCTGAATGATGATGTCATTCATTTGGTTTCCATATACTGAGCAGGAGGCTAATATGAGGAGGAAAGATAGTGGCAGTTGTGCTTAATGGAGACAGATGATTTAATGCTGGTATGTATTTCACTGTAATGTTTCAGGAGTGAAGAACAATCTGTTGTTCTTGCTTTTTCTGGTTTGGTTCCTTTTGTTCCTTGCTTCCCATTCAAGATTTGTAGGGGACCACAACTCATTTTTTCTACACTGTTTTACAGTTCATCTCCTGTTACTAGCACTGCTGCCTTTTTTCTTTTTTTTTGCTGCTTCTAATGATGCTTTTTGCCCCTTTGCTTTCAATTCTTTGTGATTTTGTAGTAATTTCTCTGCAGTGTCAATATTTTCTAATTTATTGTTTTCTCTTTTTCTTTCCCATGACTGTTTTGGATGGATTCCATTCACCTTGCATCTGTCATGGCAGTCTAGACAACATGGACAGGCCAAAGGGAGCATTTGAAGATCCCTATCTTGCATAGTGACCTATAGCGCCTTTTGGCACTAGTGAAATATTGAACAGATAACTTTTCTAGGCAGCATTATGTCCTATTGGTTTCAACTGTCATAGTGTACCCTGGCCATGAGCAATATGCAACGTCTTGGAGGTTTTGCGTTTCTCTACATTTTGTATTTTTGGCATGTGACAAGGCAGGATTTAAATTACTTTTATATATTCTTTGTTTCTAAATCACCTTTCAAGTAAAAGGCTGTAAATGTTGTTTGAAACTCTGATACCTGCTGCTAAATCCTGTGCATACAATCCCTCGTTTATGAAAAAAGGGAAGCAAATCAGTTTGGTTTAGCTGTACTTTGAGACTGTAAAATTCTATTAAGGATTGTAAAAATTGCTGGACTCTACCAACTGGCTGCACGTGAAGCAAGATTCTTACTGGGACTTTGTGGCTTCTTTGTAAGAAGTATGAAAGACTGGAATAATAAAAACTTAAGATAATCTGTAATTCTATGGAATGTCAGGAACTCTTAGGAGTGGAACTTGGCAAAACCAGAGAACAGGCTTTCTGTTGCTCAGAATAAAGATACAGCCATATCTTGAATTCCACATTCGACTCTGGAGTCGTACAGGTTAGGAATTTGACAGAATATTGAGGTAATAATTTAGTAGACTTGGATACAGACTAAAGGCTTTGGTTTACTGGTAAGTATGTTACATGTATTTGAATTAACAAATAATTTAGAAGAGTTCTGAGTGCTTATGTTAAGAAATTAAAATGTTGCTACTTTGAAGAGATTCCACTTGTATAATGCCTCTGTCATCACAGTGAGGCAGTAAATAGAAAGGTAATGCATTAAGTTTTCTGTTGTATTTTCAGTAAATTAGCTTTTCCAGAGCTGTGATTGGCAATGAATTCAGAACTCATACTTTATCAAAAATTATCTAAAATTACATCCCAGAATAAAGTTCTTCAGTAGTCAGTGTCTCTTGCAGTGAATTAATTGAATCATATTCTTAATGAGCTCATAGAATTACCTGATTGTGAAATCTTTCCTGAGTTTTGCATGAGCCACAAAATGTTTGATTTTTCTGGCTCTTTACAGAAGTCAGTTTCTCACTGTTGCAGACAAAGCTTTAACTACTTGTAGCAGCATCAAGAGCTGTGGTGTGATCTGGCTGCCATCTGTTTAAATATTAAGTTTTCTAATCCTTTTTTAGAAACCACCTAGGTGACATCACGCTGAAAAGACCTTGAGCACAGAGCCCCTCATGTTAAAAATAATAAATAGATCTGTTGCGAACTCCAGGAAGTTTATTGTCAGTGAACACACAGTGGAGAGCTCTGTATATATGTGTGATACAACATCGCAGACAGGCAGTGAATATAATTCAGTTTCACAACCAGATCTTCATGTTTAATTTTGGTGTTTCCTGCCTGGGATTTGACTGTACAGGCAGGCTTCTTGTGTTACAAGCTTTTGTAATTAGGTTCCCATAAAATAAATGTAGTCAGCATCTTACAGAGGTTGCTGAAATTGCCGATTGCAGAGAGGTAGAGACTGAGTGCTTGTGAGGTTTATTTTTCCTCTGAGAAAACTTTGGATTTTTGGGACATACAATATTTACAGCTTTATAAGTGCAGTTTTTCAAGAGCTTTGCAGAAAATAAAGCTTTCAGCTACTTTTGTAGGTGTTCTAAGAGCCTGAGGACTTAGCTTCTGTCAAAATAATTGTTTCTGTGTATACTTTATTTCTGCTGTAGTCAGGCTAAGTTAAAGAAAAATATGGTATGTAGCTTTGTTAAATTCCATCCTTGTTATATCTTCAGTGTGTGCGCTAGTGTCACTGATTTAAGAAAATGGATTTTCTTCATACTGACTGAAGATACTGTATATAATTTTATGCATTTCATATGTTTGACAATCTCCATGGACTGTGAGAAGTTCTGCCTAGCCTAAAGACTAGGTTAAAATACATTCCCCTTGTTTGCTCTGTTTGTTCGACAACACTTTATGTTAGATCAATTTTGCTCTTTATCTCTGGATTACAATGTTTACTTCTTCGGGCCTTGTACGGGGAGGAAAGCACAAATCTGTGAAATAACAATTAAGCAGTAAGATTCAGATTTGTGCAAGCAATGGGAAATCACTGTGCTTCAAGATTTACCTGCATTTCTGAGCTGATTGTTCAGATTTTCGTTTTCACAGCCTGAGCAGCAGTTGTACCTTCTTCCTCCTTATCTATGGACTTCTATTATTCTTGCTGGAATACCAGTGATTACCTGCATTTGGCAGTGAGGTAGAGCCACTGTGTTGGAGATTATGGTGTTTTGGGGAAAAAAGAAAAAAGGGGCTCTAAAATCCCTTCCAGATGTTTTGGTGGTTTCTGTCTGTTGATAAATTGAGTGTGTGTGCTAAGGACTAAAAAAGCAAAAGTTGTTTTGTGGGGAAACTGTGCTGTTACATTCTCTACTTAAAACAGCAAAGTAATAAGCCTGTCTTCTACTTTATAAGAATCTTTCCTACAACTTTCTTTAAAGTAAAACATAAAACCCTCAATTTTTTGTTGTGGCTTTCATACTTATACCCTTTCCTGCAGGAATTCAGTGTTACCTCTCTGGAGCTGCCTAGAGCTCTTCCTGATCTCCTCAAAAGGAGCTACAGAGTGTGGTGCCACACTGTACAGCTTCTGCCCAATCTCCACTTTTCTTTAAATTGTCCCAGTAGTCTTTCTCTTAGATCTACACACAGAAACTTCTGAGGAACTTTTTAAAATTCTAAGTATACTTTTAATCTAAACCCTAGAAGGGAGCTTCCTATTTACTTATATTAGGATAAATTTGTTGGCTGCATGGAGGTGGTTCTTGGGTTACAAGTTCGGGTATCTCCTGCAATTTCTGAGCTGACATGGAAGTGGAAGACTATGGAAATTCCTTTGGGAAGGTGTGTGTATTCTGTTCAAGACCTGTCTTTCCTGCTGGACTCAGAAACAGGATCTTCTAACTTCACAGACTTTAACCCCATGCAGAAGTCCTTTGTAAGTTATTCTCATTTCCCCCTGTACCCTTGGAATATAGGAGTATTTGTGGCGGTTTCCAAAGTCCTCACTCCTTTGACTGTGTTGAAGTTGAGAACTTCCCTTCATAACTTCTGTAGTAAATTTTTTCCCCCCTTTGTGCATTCTTATTCTTGCATGTGAAGGTGATCAAAGCTGTCCCACTTACCTCAAAGTGAGTAGGCCTAAAAATTTCTTGGTTTCCTGAAGCTGTAGTAAAAATCTGAAAAAGTATTTGTTCTTAGAGGTTTTGAGAGTCTTCATGTCTGAGCCAGCCAAGTGGATTTACGAGAAATCTTTAATGTTTGCTTTGTCCGCTTTCTAGAAGAATCACTTTCCATAGCTAATTTAGAACCTGGTGGTAAGTGGCTGGAAAATTTACTGTTACTTTTCAGTCCCATTTTACCTTATGCATATCACTTTATATAAACACACAAAAAATTCTGTATGATTTTCCTGGTAATTTCACTTTGATGTTAACTGAAATACAATGCAAGAACTATTCCCCTTTGAAAATAAGTGAGTGTTACAGAAAGATTACTTCAAGCACATATACGTGAAACATAGATACTTTTAGTATTTTAATATAATACCAAAATATAAATATATACATGTAGATATAAAAACATTGAAACATTTGTAGTGGAATGCCTATTTTGCTGTATATCCTGGTCAGTTGTACATTAAGACGGTAGTCACCCATGCAGTCAGTGACTTGGTATTGTATATATGACATAAGCAAGCTGGGATTAGTGACAAGATCAAGGTCCTCTTTCTGTTTCTGTGATTTAATTGCTGTGGTGGCAGAGAAAAGGAAGGAACAGCATTCACAGTCTGTCTCCTCATAATTTATTTCTGTTCTATGGAAATAACTTGTAAATGTAGTTAGATGCATCTCCAGTCTCTTATTTCATTCTTGGTTGAGATGGGGGAATAGTTCTTTTTCCTTAAAAAAAGAGGCAGTTTTTCTCAGTGAAAGAATTGGCTGTTTGGCCTATTTCATTAATGATATAAACTTAATTTTAATATGCCCAATAGTCTGTTGTATTGAATAATGACTTGCAACAGGCCATTTGCACTTTTAATACATGTGATTTATTAGTTATTGTAGGCAAGGTTCCACCACTAAAAATAATATTTTAAATTACCTGTAAAAATTAGCTGGTGGTTTCAGGCTGAATTCATTCCTATTTAAGAAAAAGCAAACTCTTTAATAGCACAACATATTTTAATTTTTTTAAATTATTTGCTAGGCCACTGAAGACTGCATGCTTTCTTTGAAATATGACAACTTCCCACTTTTTCCCTCTTTTTCCCAATTTTTACTCAAAAGGGGAGATCTTATTAGTGTTTACTCTGTCTTTCTGACACACATTTGTAGGCTGTTGGTTTTGTGTTTGTTTTTTTCCTTAGGTGCAGCAAATACATCTAAGCCAAAACTTCTTAAAAATTATGATCTAAATAGATGAAGAGAAATAAATGGATAAAAAGGGGTAATGAAATTTGTCGTCAGTTTTCTTTCTGAGTTCTTGGCTGTGTGGAAATGCCTGCCAGTCATTTAATTACTATGGTCTCACAATCGCTAGGGCTGCTTGTAAGTTGATTTCTTTGAATTTGAAATGCATCCTATTATCTCCTGTATATACTTACTAGTTATTGCAAGATGTGGAGACTTGATTCTGAGCTTAGAATTCAAGTGGTAGTTGGGTTATGTGGTGTGTTTGTTTATATAATGGGGAAAACCATGAACAGACTATATTGGTTTTGACTGTTGAGCTTGAAGAGACAGAATCTGAAACCCAGGAGATGCACATTCAGTCTGCAGTGGGATTCAGCTTTGAAAGTTATAGGTTCACCTTCGGGTGCATTTAAAGTGATGGACTGATGAAAAATAACGTTTGTCTCTGCTGCAGGTAATTTGCGTGTTTCTTATAACATTAAAAGGGAGCTCTCTTAAGAATATTTTCTTCCATAATTTAAGTGTCCTGTTCTCCTCTTAGCTCAGGCAAAAGCCTTCCCTGATTATATTCCTCATATTTTGACAGGTTTTATTTTAAAATTCTTTTTCTCACATTCCCTTTCATCTGGTGTAAGAGAAACAAACAGCAGTTGGTGTCCAGTGAAGTGATGGGTAACAACAGCTCGCCCTGTGCCTGTGCACATATTCCAGTAGAGGATTTGATAAACTGGAACCTTTCCTTGAGTTCAGTTGCAGCACTGGCTATGGTTCTCAGGGTGAACAAGCTCTAAAGGCAGGCTTAGTTACCTTCCCCTGTCTTCCACTGCAGCTCAAGTTGCTGCCACTGCTATTTTGAAAGAAAAATTCTACATCCAGGATACATAGAACTTGGGGTTTGATACTTATATTTTGTCTCCACTGTGCCCTGGAGTAAGCTTTTGAAATAGGTGTTAAATTTGGTAACACTGCTGGAATCCCTGTTCAACTATGAGTTTTAAGTCCCATTTTAGATGACTTAACAGTAGGCAACAGTAAAATATATGCATTTTCTCCCCCAAAATGGTGATTTCCTCGACAGGAACTGTTGTTCTAAAACATATGATAAATGAGTTGTGTTGCATATTCTCGCAGTTTACTTTTTTTTTTTTTTTTCCCTCTGAGGAGCAGGATGAGAAAGGGAGGAATAAGGGCAAGTGAGCTGGGCTTTTTTTTTTTTTTTAAATACAAATCCCAGGAAGTTCTAGGTACTTTAGTTTGAAGTGTTTTAAGTGTTCCAGTGATGAAATAGTTTTATAAAGCTGTTCCTATACATTTAGACTGGTGTAGGTTTATGATGACGAAAGAAAAGTACTTTTCTCCACTTGTCACGAGCTTCTGGCTTCTCCATGTGTGCTTGGCCATGTGATCAGCATGTTCAGAAGGTGTGTGGGACTGCACCCTGTGGGACCAGCCTACCCTGCACACTTGGTACCTTCCGCATGTTCACCTGACCCTGCAGTGGTCGGATATAGTGAAACAGCAGTGAGTATTCATTTGAGCTTTCAAAGCCAAAAGTATTTTCTTTTTGTCTGCCCTAAAAAAAACTGAGATGTCCATGTCCAGCAATTACAAACCTTGTATTTGTGGCAATGAGCTGGAAGAAATAAACCCTACCTTATACACTGTTTCCTGCTTTCTTCTTAATTTCAGTGATCTATAGTTGTTACATGTCAGAGAGCATTTCCAGGATTATCAGCAGTGTTGGGTTAAAGCCTTTTGCCTGTCACATGAAACTGAGTGTTATTTTCAAGGTGGACCAGTGGATTTCTTCCGAAAGCTGCAGAAGAGTAAGGCACTGCTAAGAGTTCAACTTCAAGCTTCAGTCTCTATTTTTAGAGATGTGTACAGGGGCAGGAGGGAGAAAATCCATCAGTTTTCAGGAAAAGCAGCAGTATTTGCACCTTTGAGATACATGAGCACATTTCAAAGTTTCTGAAAGGAGAGTAGCTGGTGAAAAGCATAAAGCCCATGAATGAGTCTGTTCAGGGAACTTCTTAATGGAGCCACATTCGCATGTTTTACCTCTTGAGAAGGCACAAACTTCACATAAGACCAGAACTAGGATTTTTTCATTAATTGGCCTTACAGTTTCTGTTAGGGTCAAATTGTAGTTGGCAAATCTCTTCTGACAAATGAGACAGTGTTGCCCTTTCTTAGTAAACAGGGTCCTGGGTGTAATAGTACCTGTCTATGTCACTCGGAGGCTGCACTGCTGGGCAGTTCTCTGGTGTGAGTAGACAGAAGATGTGTCTCGTGTGAAGTGCAAGGAATGCTCCCTGTTCTGAATGGTACTTAACAGCTGTGGCTCCAGTTTCTGTGGGATAGACCTGGGTAAGGGGCTGCTGTAGTGCAACAGAAGTTGCTTGGGTAAGGCTCACTGGGGCTCGCATAAAGCTTTTTATGAAGGTATTAAACTATTGTAGGGAAAATTTGGCTGAAATAAAAGCAGGTGCTTAATAGCACACAGTATGCTTTTTTCGGCAGATATTGTGGCAGAATAACTATAGTAGTTTATATTTTTAATTTGTGTTTTCTAAGTGTGAAATGTCAAGACCAAATGAGGACCAAGTTGCACTGCCTGTTACCCGTTGCCCTACAAGCATGGCATGGCAGCAGCACCACCGACTTTGACTACATGGCAGAGATTCCCTCAACCTCCAGGAGTATAGTTTGAAATTAGATCAAATAGGGCTCACACTGCCAAAGGACACAAAACTCTCCTTCAAGAAATTATAGTACTTTTTGGTGAAATTGTAGTATGTTAGGACTTAAAGGATCAAAGAACAGAAAGTGATAATTCAGAACCTATGTAACCCATGGTTAATGATTATAAAACAGGAGTTAAATGTGTTTTGTACAATAGAAGGTAAAGCGTTCTTTTAAAAAGAGCAGTTTGAAAACACTCACTTCAAGGAAGCCTCTTTGAATATTGAGCTATAAACTACCATGGCAAAACTTAGAGTTGACATCAAGAATCCTCTTGAAGAAGCTGAACTTCTAAATGCCACCGGCATTAAAATTAGTAACTTGAGTGTCACTCTGGGATCAGAATGTTCTTTTAATTTATTAATTTTGAAAAATTTTCTCAGACACAGACTTAGAAGCACCCTGGACTCAGCTATTTGTGATCAGTCTGTATTCTTGTATGTGAGAAATTTTTCTAACTCAGTGTATGGTTTTAGAGTTATGATCCTTTATTCATATAAAATAGCAGAATATCATACCATTACATGGGTGATCCTGCAGACATAAATGATCATAGTGCTGAGGCATGCTTATCAGCCCCACATCTTTGTGGTTCTTGGCATCTAAATCTTAATTTGCCTTATTTGTTAAATGCTGTTCATATCACTTAGCAGAATTAAATTTGCTTTGTGTGAATTTTTGTGCATATGGATTTAGAAAATTAAGACTGACTTACATTAAAATTGTTACATCATGTTAAGTAGGTTGCACAGTAGGTCAAATGATGAAACTGGTAATTCTTGGTGGTTAGTCTTTCACTGCTTATCTTCTGAAAGGATTATTTGGGTTTGCCCTGCTGTAAGTAATAAGATCTGTAGATAATATTGCATACCTATTGACAGTTTTTTTCATCTTCAGGACTAATGGCAAAGAAGTAAACCAGCATGGCAGCTATGGTTCCACCTGTGAAGCTGAAATGGCTTGAACACCTAAACAGCTCCTGGATCACAGAAGACAGTGAATCTATTGCAACAAGGGAGGGAGTTTCTGTCTTGTATGCTAAGTTAGTTAGCAATAAAGAAGTAGTGCCATTGCCCCAGCAGGTTCTGTGCCTCAAAGGACCTCAGTTACCAGATTTTGAGCGGGAATCTCTATCTAGTGATGAACAGGACCACTACTTGGATGCCCTTCTTAGCAGCCAGCTGGCACTGGCAAAGATGGTGTGCTCAGACTCTCCATTTGCTGGAGCTCTTCGAAAGCGTCTCCTTGTGCTGCAGCGTGTCTTCTATGCACTTTCTAATAAATACCACGATAAGGGTAAGGTAAAACAGCAACAGCATTCACCAGAAAGCAGTTCTGGATCCACAGATGTGCACTCTGTCAGTGAACGCCCAAGGTCAAGCACAGATGCACTCATAGAAATGGGAGTTCGGACTGGATTGAGCTTGTTATTTGCACTGCTGAGACAAAGCTGGATGATGCCTGCAGCAGGACCTGGCCTCAGTCTCTGCAATGATGTTATCCATACTGCAATAGAAGTTGTGAGCTCTTTACCCCCTTTATCTCTAGCAAATGAAAGCAAGATTCCACCAATGGGTTTGGACTGTTTATCACAAGTAACAAGTTTTCTTAAAGGAGTAACGATTCCAAACTCTGGGGCAGATACTCTAGGTCGTAGATTAGCTTCCGAGTTGCTTCTTGGTTTGGCTGCCCAACGAGGTGCCTTGAGATACCTTCTTGAATGGATAGAAATGGCTTTAGGTGCTTCAGCTGTAGTAAACACCATGGAGAAAACCAAGTTGCTGCAAAGTCCAGAAGGAATGATCAGCTTTGATTGCTTTATGAGTATATTGACCCAGATGCGACGATCTCTGGTAGGTATAACCAGCTTTGGTTTTTCTGTATTGCAGTGTAGTTGCATTCTTAACTGAATAGTTTCTCCACACTGAATGCCAATTTGCTGAATATGTTAGAAAGGGGGCTTTTTTTGTGAATTCTTTCCCCCGTATTTACTTTTTTACTTATCATCTCCTTCTCTCCCTTCCTGCCCACCTCTTTCGTCATAGGTAAAGATGAAACAGCAAAACAATCTCTGTGTTGTCATTTTCAGTATTATACTCTAACTTCAGGGAAAGAATTGAGGACATACTTGATCCACTTGGACTTGTGCATTTAAGTTCATAGCAGAAAAAGTTAGAAAATTCCAAGTTCTGAAGTACACCTTATTTCCTGTTAGCTACTTCTATTGTATGTTCCTGCTCCACCATTCATCTAGGCCTCTGCTTATACATCTTCAGGGTGTTCAGCAGTTTTGCTGATGCTCAGAAATTTAATGTGATAAAAAATGAGCTGAATTGGAAGTGTGGCACACTGCTTTGTATATTGAGTGCTTACTGCTGGTCCTAGATGAATATTGCTTTTAAAAATATGAAATTATTGTGCAGTACACAGTCGGAAGCTGTGGCAAGCTTCTGCCTCATGGTGCTCAGACTGAAACAGGGGATGACTTTTTCCCTCAAGTGCTCATTCTTTTCTTTCAGGCTTGTACTGCTTGTTAATAAACATAAACTTTAATATCTAAAAAAGATGTAAAAATGCTTTTGAAGAATGGGATCCATGAGAAGAGCATGGCAGTATCAGTATCTGAATTGGATTAAATGTTGTGATGTGCAACTTTATTTATTGTTGGTTTTGGGCTGTATATACAATTAGAGACCAAATTAGGAAAGATATGTATACAGAAAATTAATTATGAATAGTAATTTTTTATCACTTTATACACAAACTATTACAAAATAATTATCACTTTAAACGCAAATAACATGCATTTCATTACAAAATAGTATTGAGAGAATTAACTCTGAACCCAGATACTTTCACAAAACTGAATCAGTAAGAATGTTGGACGAGCACTTGTCAAAGTTTTGTTTTCCTGAAGTGCATGCAGGTATCACAGCTCAGGAGAGAGGTAGTGTACTTGTGCTTACAGAGTCATTAGTTTTGGCTTAGCGATAAGAACAAATCCCTAATGTATTTTGTTCAGGTGGACTGTTGCTATATTGGAAGCATGTTTCTCCTAATAAAAGCATTTAAACATTGTAGGGATCATCTGCTGATCGGAGTCAATGGAGAGAGCCAACCAGAACATCTGATGGCTTATGTTCTCTGTATGAGGCAGCTCTGTGTTTATTTGAAGAGGTATGTCTTGTTTTAAGTTACTGCAGTTTGCTTCCTCCTCACACATGTGATTGGTATGCACATGTGGGTGTAGTACAGTCTTGGCTGAGTTATTTGGAGGTAGAAGTGCAAAAACCATGAAAAACTAAGATGTAGTGAGACAGTCACTTGGGTAAGCTAATGGTATGGTCATGGTGATTTTTATTTTAGGCAGTTACCATGTTGAGGGGCAGTTAAAGCTGCATTAAACACTGTGACTGTATGGGAAGAAATATAAAATGCTGCTATGTAATAAATATCTGGCTTGAACAGGTTTGTCGAATGGCTTCAGACTATTCAAGGACGTGTGCCAGCCCTGACAGCATTCAAACAGGCGATGCTCCCATTGTGTCAGAGACATGTGAGGTGTATGTGTGGGGCAGTAACAGCAGTCACCAGCTGGTAGAAGGAACTCAAGAGAAAATACTTCAACCCAAGCTTGCTCCAAGCTTTTCTGATGCACAGACGGTGAGTGAGGTTTGTTAGTAGTACATTATGTAGCATTCAGCAGCTTCACAGTCACAGTACGAAATTGAAAAACAGTACTTTATTTCTGAGTGTCAAATTGTAATGAAGGGATGGTGCTCAGGACTGGTCACACATGTTATTTTCCTGAGAATATTTCATTAATTTTATTGATGCCTGTAAAAAACATTCTGGTATGTTTTTAGTGACACACACAGATAAATATCAGTCAAGCAGGAATGATTGAATTACCTGACTTGCTCTGTGGAAGCAAGGGTAGTTGCCCGTAGTTCTTTTGGTGGGGTTGTTTTGGTTTTAGTTTGTTTCTTTTTTGTTTTGGTTGTTTTTGTCTTTGTTTTGTTTCTTTTTTTTTTATTGTTGGTTAAAAGGTGTCTTAACAACTCTGTGTTCTTTTCTGTTGGTGGTTTTCACAGCCAAGATTGCTGAGTTTAAAGCTCCAGACTGGGCTAGCTGGTGATCAGTGTACATGCTCTTTCTGCTCTCAGTCACACATTCTGCAGTTGCAACTGAGCACTTCTGTTGATGCATGACCCAGAATATAATAGTTTGTTTTTCTGGTACTATATTGGCTTTACAGTGTTGACTTAAGTAAAAGCAGTTTTTGGTCACTAGGCAATTTAGGTGTGTTTTCTGGAATTGTTTCTATGGGTGCCACTGACATATTTTATATTCCAAGGGGCTACAGGACTGGACATCGTAAAGCAAGTTTATGCATTCAGAAAACTTTCACCACATTGAGAAGACTAATACACAAGATTGGAGTGCATGATCTGAGTTAATGGATTACTCTTTTAATAGTACTGTGTACAACTATGCAACAAATTCATATATTTTTTCCATTTAGTCTTCCACAAGATGATTCTTGTAGGATTACCTATATGAAGACATTAATTCCCATTAAATAGGACTGTGGCCACCTGTTCGGGGCTGCTTTATGATGTGCCTTTATGCTTCAGATGGAACCTGCTCTGCACTTCTGTGGTGTTAAGAAAAGGGAATGATTTCTGTGTTAGTCTTTTTGCGATTGGGTCATTCCTCAGCTGAATGCTGACTTCCCAGCTGGGACAAGTTCTTATTTTCTTAAAAGCTTTTAATCTTACTTCTTTGATATTCACGTAATTAAAGTTTATAGTAAGTGACTGGATTTTTAGCATTTGGTGTATTTCTGTGATGTTATCACTTGGTACTGGTTAAAATTAAGCAAAACCGACAGTGTTTTATCAAGCTTTTACTTTGTCTTTTTTGCTCTTAAAAATTATGATTTCCATCCATGAGTTTTGGAGATCTGAATGCAGCACAAGTTCTGTAGTCTGTAGAAGAGATACAAATAAATAAAGTGATCACTGTTTACATACTTTAGTCTATTATGAAAATAGATTTAATCATAATATATTTCCCAAGAATTTTAGTTTTACTGCTTGCTGAAATTCAAATTATTTTTAATTTTTACATCATGTTATATGAAGAAACCTGAAATTCTGTTAAAATTACAGACTTCTGGACCTATATGTAAATTCTGGATTCATCTAATCCCTGCGTTTTTCTATTACATCCTTTTTTCTCTTTTTCTCTTTGTAGATTGAAGCTGGACAATATTGTACATTTGTCATTTCTACGGATGGTTCTGTTAGAGCCTGTGGGAAAGGCAGCTATGGGAGGCTGGGGCTGGGAGACTCCAACAATCAGTCCACATTGAAAAAATTGACTTTTGAGCCTCACAGGTCTATTAAAAAGGTGTCATCCTCAAAAGGATCTGATGGCCACACTTTAGCATTTACAACAGAAGGGGAAGTGTTCAGCTGGGGTGATGGTGACTACGGAAAACTGGGACATGGAAATAGTTCAACTCAGAAATATCCCAAACTTATTCAGGGTCCTCTGCAAGGGAAGGTATGTTTTGTATAGTAGAGCACCTGTTTTTGTTCTGTTTGGCTGGGATGTTGTGTAAAGTTTGAAATAGATAAAATCCTAAGAAAAAGTTCTATGTTTTTTTCTAGACTTCTCTTTGAGGCTGGGTTTGCTTTCAGCAAAATGCAAGAGATTATGGTTGCCTGTAGGCCTGTGATTTGAGCAGTGGCATTGTCAGGAAAACTGCTCATAGTCTTGAGTCAAACTTGTTCAGGGGCTTTCACTGAATTGCAGTTTCAGTTTTGCTAGCTCAAACATCAAGGTTTCCACATACAGCTTGTTTAGTGTCTTAAAACATCCACTGGTGCTGTTTTTTTCTCCTGTAAGACTAGGGTATCATGATGCTAAAGCTGCTTGATAAATCATTAGTAGTTTTACATATATAAAACTTGCCTTTTTATGTACTTATTTCTCCTTATCAAATAAATAGAAAAGATTGCAAAGATTGTGTGTACTTTATCCATGTGAATGAGCAAGTTAGTTTGTGTAGACTCCTTCTGAAACTTGACTCTCCCAAGCTTTCAAACTTCCCACTTGATTTGTGTAAAAATTTTGTCTTTCTTTTTGCATGTAATGTAGGTGGTTGTGTGTGTATCGGCGGGCTACAGACACAGTGCTGCTGTTACAGAAGATGGAGAGCTGTACACATGGGGAGAAGGAGACTTTGGAAGATTAGGTAGTTTGAAAATTTTGTGAGATGCTTTTGGAAAAATTCCTGTGTCTAGTAATGATTTCATACATCTGTTTGTCTTGTTCTCTAATTGTCCCATCTATGTACATGTACACATGTACTCAGATGCGTGCATACAGCTGACAAGTGCAGAGGCTCTTAAAAGTTTTTAATGCAGTTAATTTTACAAAGCTGGGGTTTCTTGGGGTTTTTTTGGGTTTTTTTTTTTTTTAGGATTTTTTCATTTCAAGGTAAGTTGCTTTTATTCATTCATAAGACTGTATGGTTGCTAATGCCACTGGAATGTAAATAATAGACATTTTAAATAAACTGGAGTTCTAGATAAACCTCATCTAGTGTGATGGTAGAATAATACTCTGAAGAGTCAGGAAAAACTGGCTAATAATATCAAGGGTCTAATTCTAGTAAGGATACTTGATGTTAAGTTTGGCTTAGTGTCCTTTTACCTTAATACATCTAAAAAGCAAAATTTGACTGAAACAAGAAACCCTGTGTTACTCTTTGCTTCGAGTTCACTTGTCTATTTCATCATCTTTGCTGTAGAGCTGCTGTGCCTGGTATAAAACTACCCTTCACAAGAAGGTTCAGTTGAACCAACAGATTTTGCATACAAAGTTGTTTAAAGTTGGGCTTCAGTTCCCTTCTCTTTTCTTTGAATGTCACAATTGTCAAGTATAGAGGGGTAAAAACAAGCAAGTAGTAGGAGTGGAAAATGAAGATGCTGTTTCACAGTCAGAGCTTTCAAGAGAATTAGTGGATGTTCTGAGCCTATCGCTGTTGTTAACAAAAGAACTCCGTTTTAGAGGTTTAACTGGAATTTTGCTGGGAATTGTGGAAATGTTCTCCTTGAGTTTTAGATTATTGTGGAGTTTTGATGTCCTTTGCAGGTCTTGGAGTGTACAATGGTGAATTCCAAAACGCAGCTAAAAAGTAACATTTCATAGGGTTGTAGGAAGTTGTTCATATTTTAGTCAGTTATAGGTACCAGTGATACTAATTTTCGTCTCTTTTCTATTTTTTTTCCCATATCCACAGAATTTCTGGAGTTTAGTAGAAATAAAACTTTTTGTAAAGTAGGTGATAGCTGTAATGTACTTGGTTTCTGCAGAAAAGATCTGTTAGAACCGTGGCTGCCTGAAGGTGGCTGAGGGGCTGATCTGTTCAGTCTGTGCAGTATGGACAGGAGTGACAGAGGGCCCTTACTGCAACTTCCTCATGCTGTGCAGGATACCTGCTGCCCAGTATTGGGGAAGTCTAGCTACCTAATCAGCTGGTATTGAAGGCAGTTGTGCTAGCAATTATTTTTGTTTCTTTTCAGCTATGTAGAAAATAACTGTAAATTTTAGAGCCAGTTAGATTATGAGCAGGTATTCTGGAGTATGTTGTAAAGATTAAATGTTTAACTTTATGACAGATGTCTTCCAAACCTTACAACGAATCTTTCCGAACAGTCGGCAGAAATCATAATTTGTGATGACTGCAATACACATGGAATTTGCAAAATCTTAGGACTGCAAAACAGAAATAGGACTTTAATCCTCACAAAAAGGAAATACATTTATCTTTCTTCCTTAGGTCATGGTGACAGCAACAGCCGCAACATTCCAACTTTAGTAAAAGATATTAGCAATGTAGGAGAGGTTTCCTGTGGCAGTTCACACACGATAGCTCTGTCCAAAGATGGGAGAACAGTGTGGTCGTTTGGAGGAGGAGACAATGGTGGGTAAAATGAATGTTTTGGTAGTAATTTTTGTCATAGTTTATCTGCCGCATAATTTCAGTACTCCTTGCATTTTGGTTCTGGTTTTTATTCGTTTGGTAGCTTTTTAAGGAAGGGATTCTTAAAAAATATAAATCCATTATCTGAAGTTCACCTGCAAGATTATAGGGTTAGAAAAAATATTTTCAGCAGGAGAGGGGTTTCACAGCACAGAAAGGTCAGTAAATGGATGAACAAATCTGGAAAAAATGCTGTGCCAATGAATTTCAAATAAGCTCACTCATGATATGACAGTAGCTATTTATGTCCTACAAACGATTACATATGAACTGCCTGGGATTAGTATTTCAATTTTAAAATAGTCTATAATAAATACATATTTCTTCAAGTTTGTAATTACTGTAATTGAAAGAGAATACATTTTATAAAAATTGTAGTATGTTTTAATTTGAAAAATCTACTCTGACATTTTTGGAAATCTAAAAAAAAAACCTCTTTTGGGGTACTTTTAATTGTTGACTATTGATTGAAAATACCTTCCAGTTTGTGTTTCCTCCTTTTCCAGGCAAACTTGGTCATGGTGATACAAATAGAGTATATAAACCTAAAGTTATAGAAGCCTTGCAAGGAATGTTTATTCGAAAAGTTTGTGCTGGAAGTCAGTCTTCACTTGCGTTGACATCAACAGGGCAGGTAGGCAAAACCAAGTTTTCATTCAAATGACAGGATTTGGTGAAGAGGCTCTGGGTTCACATTATCTCAGCATTTATTATTTTGACTGTTGAGAAAATGTTCAACTAGTACTTAAGTAAAAGTGAAGTTCTTGATTAGTGATGAAGTACCTAATGCACGAGAGTATTTCAAAATGTGGTAAGAGTCATCTGAAACAAACTTTTCAAGATTCTTGCTTAGTCACAGAAAACGTAGTATTTTTAGGTTAACAAATGTAACCAGTGTAAAATCAAATTGGATTCAAGAAACAAACGGCAGTGAAATGCTTGTAATTTTTAATGCAATAACCAACTCAAATGATTAAGTGATTTAACACTTATTTGAAATGTATGTGTATATTAGAATATAGCTGCTCACTGCAAGTTTTATTTCTAATCTGAAAAATCTCAGGAGAGCTTGGAGATAAGTGTTGAGGTGGTAAATGAGGGCCCTTGCTGGCATGACAGATATATGTCATACAATAAGCATTTTCACACATATAACCCAGCTGGCCTCCCCACCCTCAACTCTGTGACTCAGAGGCAGTGAGTTTTCAAAGTGAGAGCTAGGAATGTTGACATTCACTGTAGCAAGTTTGTTTTCCTGCAGCAGCCTCCCCAGTGCTCTGGTGCTCTGTGGCACCTCAGTGGTTGAGGGAAGGAATGCACACTGTATGAGATGTGTGTTCAGTCAGGAAAGTCCTGTGCATGTTGTGCTGAGAGTGTAATTGCACTCATTGTGTAGGTGGTTTGCTGGGATGTTGCTCAGCAGTAGCACAAGTGTGACATGCAGCTGTTCTGTGCTTGCTTTGCTCCAGGTTTACGCGTGGGGCTGTGGAGCCTGCCTTGGCTGTGGCTCTTCAGAGGCGACTGCTCTCAGACCCAAGCTCATTGAAGAGCTGGCTGCTACCAGAACAGTTGACATCTCCATTGGTGACAGTCACTGTTTGGCGCTTTCTCATGGTAAAGAGAATAAGCTGTAGAAATACATAATCCTCCTCTTGATCAAAAGCAGTTGTATCCCAGCTTTTGTTTTCTACTTTATTTATGTTTATAGATAATGAAGTTTATGCTTGGGGTAACAATTCAATGGGACAGTGTGGTCAGGGAAACTCTACTGGCCCCATTACTAAACCGAAGAAAGTAAGTGGTTTAGATGGAGTTGCAATTCAGCAGATTTCAGCGGGAACATCCCATAGCCTTGCCTGGACAGCTCTTCCAAGGGACAGGTAACAATGACATTTGGGACAGGTATAATTTTATTTTATGCAAGTCCACTTTGGGTTACATTTAGCTATTTCCTGGAGGTGTTCCCACATCATGTGTGTCAAGCATTCTGGCAGTAATGCTTTGGTCCAGAAAGTTTTCTTCCTCTCCTCTAATTGTTGCATGTTACAAGTGAAAATGTATCAGCACCAAAGATTTGGATATTCTTTATGTGTGAGTGTTTCTTACATGTAGTTAGACAAAATCTACCTCTGTTTACTAAATATTGACAAGGTAGTCAGTGGGAGGTGAAACATCTCGGTATTTTTAATTTTTTGCTTCTGAGGGGATTTTTTTATGGCTTGGGAAGTTTCTTTTAGTATAAGTAATAGTCTACTAATCAGGAGACTTTGGGAAAGGGGAAGTTCAGACAAATTACTGAGGTGCATTTAAAGATGTTGAAAAATTGCTGTATGGTTACATGTTAAACTGAAGATAGGTACATAAATAAATAGTTTGGTTATTAATATACAATAACTCAAATAATACTTTTACACCAAAGATGTTTGCAGGTGATTGACGTGAACTGGTAAATTTTTATTTATAGACTAACACAAAGGAACAAGAAAATATTTGGTAGATAATTCAAGAAGAATTTCAAATGCCCTGTTTTCAAGGGGGCTATCAACTAAGCATACAGTGAGACTTCAGCAGGACTAAGTGCTACTTCCCCTTTTGAGTTCTCCCTGCATTTTATTAAAGTCCCTAACCTGGCATTTGTACTAAAACCAGTTTTGTGAGTACTGGTCAGCCTTTGCATGAATCAGATTAAATGCATATGGCTTCAGATTTATGGCGTTGAATTGCTTTTGTCCATAAATGTGGAGTGTTTTATTTAAAGAGTTTTACAGAAAAGAGAGTAGAAAATATCTTCATGCATCAGGAAGTTGGTCTGCCGTAGCTGTATTAGTTTGTTCTAAGAAAGAAACTGGTTTACTTAAGTGTACTCAGTATTCAACCTGTTTAAACTATTTATTAAAGCAATTAAAGATTTCCAGAAGGTAACTTTCTTTGATGTTTGATTCCAGGCAAGTTGTGGCATGGCACAGACCCTATTGTGTCGATCTTGAAGAAAGTACCTTTTCACATCTTCGTTCTTTTCTCGAGCACTACTGTGACAAAATTAACAGTGAAATTCCACCTCTTCCTTTTCCTTCATCAAGGTACATACAGCATATGCATGTTACAGATTTTTATATTTGCTTTTTCTTAAAAGCAGGGGTGCATAGTCAGTCTATTCTTTAACCAAGCATAAATCTGGTTTACTTGCTCATTCAGGTGCCATTTGTGTAGAACTACTCTAGTGCATTTGTATAACAGGGGAGCTTTACAGTGTCTCAAATGGAGCATGATCTCTAGTCTGATATTTATTTTCAATATGCAATGAATTAAATGCTTTACTTCTGAGTTTTCCTTTGAAACATATTTTTCTAGGTAGTCGAAATGGATTTACTGTTTCAGCATTGTCAGTTCTTACTCCTGTACTCAGTATTTCAGAATTTTATTAAGAGAACTAGAAATGAATATCCTGACTTTTTGTTTTTTACCCTGATTGTTGTACTTCTAAATCTTCTGAGAGAAGATTACATTTATTACTACTTAAAAGTATTTTTCTCTGTGTATCATATTATTTTTTATTTCTGTATTTTGGGACGGTTTTGCCTCATAATTCATGAGACTACTAATCTAAAGTAATTGCCTGTTGCAGTCATTGTCCACAAAGACTCCTCTCTATTCTAGTTTCAGCTTTTGTTCTTTTAAGCAGGTTGGCAGTTTCTCAGAGGAGTTTCCTTAAACTCCCAGTTGGGATTTTCTTGCCTTTCTGGTATAAAAAAATCAGAGGAGAGTTAAAAGCTTAGTGCACAAATGAATGGAAGGGAATAATACTAATATAATAGGAGAGGCTAACAGGTATATATTCTTTTCCAGGGAACATCACAATTTTCTTAAATTATGTTTGAAGCTGCTTTCTAATCACCTTGCACTTGCACTGGCTGGAGGTGTAGCCACCAGCATTCTTGGCCGGCAGGCTGGTCCTCTTCGAAATCTCTTGTTCAGACTGATGGACTCTTCTGTCCCTGATGAAATTCAAGAAGTAAGTAATGCCTTGTTGTTTACACATGAAAATTGTACTAGTCTCTTCTCTTTTTTTTTTCTGTGTAGTTAGATATTTATCAGATTTTCTGTATGATTCTGACTTACCAGTTTTACCCATGAAAGTTAAAAAATGTAGTCATCATCACCGTTTAATGATCTGAAAGCAGAGGAGAATGTTTGCATAAGAATTAAAAGCTGCTTTATATTTTCACTTTTAAATTATTCTTTCCTGTAAAATGAGCCAAAAATGTTATTGTTGTGGATTGAGTAACTTACTCAACTTGGTTGAGTAATTCTCCTAAGATGTACTCTTATAGGAAATAGCAGCTTTTGTTGGTCTTGTTTCACTCCTTCAATGTACTGCACGTTTGTGTCACAGCATAAAATATTAGTCTGCTATTGTGTGGTAGAATTCTGACATTAAATGAAATTAAGCAGATACTCATGTGGTGTACGGTATTTTTTAAGGATACAGGTGGGTTGATTTATTTCTCTTCTCCACTGAAGAAATATTTTCTGCTGCTCTAATTTTAGGTTGTAATTGAGACACTGTCAGTTGGAGCAACTATGCTACTTCCTCCATTACGAGAGAGAATGGAATTGCTACATTCTCTTCTGCCCCAAGGTCCTGATAGATGGGAAAGCTTATCAAAAGGACAGGTAAAGTCAAGTAAAAATATGTCTAAAAGCAGTTGTGGTTTGCTTTGGGTTTTTCTGTGAGAACATTTTGAGCTATGAGGTGAGCCTCATTTGCAGAGTGCAAGCACATTTCTGGGGAGATGGAGTGCAAAATCCAGCATAACAAAATCTGTAGGGCAGCATGGCTAAACTTAGAGGTGAGCGAGTCAGGCAACACTATTTGTTTTCTCAAGTGAAGGTCGACTACAGACAGCTTAGGAATTGCTATGGTAGTGTATCCAGACTAGATAGAGATAAGATAATTTTGAATACTAGATTGGTTGAACAAGACTTGGTAAGAGAAAATTAACTGTTTCCTGAGATGAATACTTGTATAATGCTTTCCCTACATGGATTTCACCCTACTTTGCAAAGATGACTGCAAGGTTCTTTTTTGTACCCTTTTTCCTATATACAGTCTAGAGAAATTTTGTATCTCTCACCCATGTTCTCAAATAATCAGATAATCAGGACATACCGGAGAAGGTGTTTGGTTCGGTGTCATACCCTCATTGCCACCATGTGGACCATCTGGTTTCTGTCTCACTTAATCTCAGATTTTTATTAGGTATGGTCAGTCTAACTCAGTATATTTATCCATTCTCTAATAGTACAAATCTTCAGGAAAACTTGGAATATTTTGGTAAAGCCCTCCAGCTTATTTCTGTGTCCCATTAGAATATTTTTATTGGGTAACTATACCTAATGCTTTTTTTCTTCCTTAGCTCATTATTTTATCTTTATGATCAAGGAGTGATATTTGTGCCTAAATGTTCTTCTTTAGAGAATGCAGTTGGACATCATTCTGACAAGCTTGCAGGATCACACCCATGTAGCTTCCCTGCTTGGCTATAGCTCCCCATCTGATACCACAGAAACTTCCTCGTTGTCTATCAGCTATGGAACCCTCTCTGATCAAGCTTATGCTGTCCAGAGCAGTCATCCAGATACTCATCTAGCTGAAATCTTAATGAAGACTCTTCTAAGAAACTTGGGATTTTATACAGTATGTACAGGCTTCATAGTAATTTATTTTTTGAAGTTATAATTAATTTTTGATACTTTGAATGGTTACTATTTTCCCCTCCATGTTAAGGAATTGATGCTCATTTTGTTTATCTAAAGTAGCAGTGCCACATGTATTTGTCCTTAAGTGGACTAAAGTCAGTTAAATAATCTGTAATAGTACAGTTCTAAAATTGCTATAGTGGTATTTATTGTTTAAGGTGACTTAAGTAAATGCAGCTAGTTTCATATCAGACTATTTTATTGCTCATACTTTGGATTCAGATTTTTTTGGAAGAGAAAACTAACGCAGTAAGTAAATTGATCGTATTCAGTGTTTGTCAGTATTATCTCAGCCACTGGGGAACAATAACCAGACACCAGGGGCACAAATCTGTTTAGTTAACTTCACTGGGGTGGTAACTACCTTGTAATAGAGCAACAAGTACAGGTTTGTTAAACACAGTGTGTCAGCCAGATTGTTGTTCTTAGGAAGTGTAGGGGCGTGTGAGAGCAAATCAGTGACTCATCTTTTTATTCAAGCTTTTTATTTAGTTTTACTCAATGCTGAATTCAACAGCGAGAAGTCAGAGGTTTGGATTTCACTTGCATAGTGTGGAGTTCCTCAGTGCAGGGTGGCAGTGTTTTTTTTTTTTTACTTCTCTCTAGACCTCCTTCAGTCAGCAAGGTGGAACTGTCTGCTTTGAATTGGCTGTTTGAAACTAACTCACTTTTTCCAATGGATTCCAAAGAAAGTCAAGCAGCCATCTATGTTCTCGTTCTATTGCCATCCTATATAGTGCAAACAGGGATTCCAGTGTGAGGTATCTTACGCATCAGCCTACAGCAGATCCTAAGGAAATATTCCTTATTTTAGCACATTGTGCTTTGGGGGCTTGGTTAGGAAGTGATTTTTTTAATCTAGTTATCGTTGGTGAGGAATAAAATCATTGCTGAACGTGAAAGGAGCATTTCAAGAAGTGTTCTGCTGATGGCTACCACAGTCACTCCTTGGAATGTCAAGTTTGGTTATCCCATGATCCACTTGACATTATCCAGTTTCTCCAGTAATTACAGGTGCACATAGTGAAGATAAAAATGCTTCTTTTTAGATGATAGTAAAGTATTACAGCACTTGAAACAGAGTTAATTGTTATCTTGTTCCCCCTTTTGTCTTAATAGGACCAAGCCTTTGGAGAACTGGAAAAAAACAGTGATAAATTTTTATTAGGTACATCATCATCAGAAAACAGCCAACCTGCTCACCTGCATGAACTTTTATGTTCCCTGCAGAAACAATTGCTGGCTTATTGCCACATCAACAGTGTTACTGAGGTGTGTGTCTTTATTTTTGCCATTTAGGAGAGAAAAAATAATTCAGTATTCATAAGCACTAGAATGTTGTAAGGTTTCTTTTGAAAATCTTCTGAGTATTTGAAAGCTGAAATTACTTAAATAATAAACCACTTGTATGTATTTACAGAACTCTATTTTTACATTTGTTTCCTTCTAGAATTCCAGCAGTGTGGCACTGCTTCACAAACACCTTCAGCTTTTATTGCCACATGCTACAGATATCTATTCCCGTTCTGCAACACTTCTTAAGGAAAGCTCTTGGAATGGCAGTGTTGGGGAAAAACTGAGAGGTAACTGTCTGCGGAAAAATCAGTAACAATGGCTCTGTAACCTTAGGGCACCTTTTTTTTGCTTAGATTTGAATTTTAAAATCCTTTATTTTTTCTATATCTGCCTAAGTTAGGCATCCCAAGCCTCACGCAAAGGAGGAGATGAGGTGTCTACCCAGGAATGGCATCTGGTTCATGTTTTTTGATAGGACATTTTGTGTGCAGGAAAAGCACAAGTTGGAGAATGTGAATTCTCCGTTCTGTTCACCTTGACTCCAGAATGTGAATGTGGCCAGAATACAGAATGTGCATTATTGCTTCAGTTCCATTAGTTCTTAATTTCTCTTTTTAAAGGTACAATTATTGTGATTACTGAAAAGTGTGTAACTAAAATAAGAGAATAATAATTATTAAACAAACCCATTGATTCAGCCTTTATTATTTAAGACATTCTGGGATAGCTGAGGTGCAGTTCTTTGACTTGTTAAATTGTGCTTATATAATTCCACAACTGTAACTAATTCAGTTTTGGTTTTTTTCTCTGCAGATGTGATTTATGTGTCAGCTGCTGGCAGTATGCTCTCTCAAATTGTCAACTCACTGTTGCTGCTGCCAGTGTCAGTAGCCCGGCCTTTGCTGAGTTACCTGCTGGATCTGCTGCCACCTTTAGATTGTCTCAACAGACTCTTGCCTGCTGCAGCCCTTTTGGAAGATCAGGAATTACAGTGGCCTCTTCATGGTTAGTGTAATAACAAACATGCTTGTAATCTGAAAAATAAAAAATGGCATATTTTGTAGGGGAATTTAGCTCTCCCTTTTAAGATGGCTATTTTTTTAAACTACGTCTTGCTACATCTCCTTTTCAATTTTCTTAATGTATTAATATCTCTGGCTGTGAAATACTTTTTTTCTGCTTTGAGTGCTGTTTTCAGTTATATTCTTAATCCGTACATGTTTATCACAACACAGAGAAGTGTGTATTAGACAAAGCAGGTTCTTGGGCAGACGTTAAAAGAGCCTTTACTTCATGAACAGCTGTGCAATGAGTGGTGGTGACCTCTGCTGTGCTATAGTTCCAATGTTCAGCGAACTATTTGTCCTAGCTGCTGTTTCTTCTGTTGAAAGCTTGCTGATTGAGGGTCAGATCAGCGATTAACTGGGAAATATCAACAAGCCCTACCATTAGCTTCGGAATCGTGGAATGTCACGTGGGCCTGGGTGACTAACCTGGCAGTGAATATTTGCAGGTGGCCCTGAGTTAATTGACCCTGCAGGCGTGCCCTTGCCGCAGCCTGCCCAGTCGTGGGTGTGGCTGGTGGACCTGGAGAGGACAGTGGCGCTGCTCATCGGGCGCTGCCTGGGGGGGATGCTACAGGGCCCTCCAGTGTCCCCCGAGGAGCAGGACACAGCCTACTGGCTCAAAACCCCGCTGTTCAGCGATGGAGTGGAGATGGATATTCCTCATTTAGGTGAGCTGTTCAGTGCCAGTGCCTAATGGTCCATGTAAATATGTGTTCAGGTGTGAAATTTCTGATGATGTTTGAATAAGCCTCTGTACTTAAGTTTGTCTTTTAGTGTTCTTGTCTATTTGTGTAGTAATACAAGAAGTTCCAAAATGGTATTTAAGGTTATGATGTAGTTTATGAAGGGTCATGAAAATGCATACAGGGAAGAGAATCACAGTTTCTCAGTGAAAGACTAGAGACTTCACACAGTTAATTGGAAATGTTTTGCTCTTAGATGCTCAGCATTTAACAGACACTCCAGGAATTCAATTTTTCATATTAATTATTGGAAAATCTATTTTATTTTACTTGCAAAATGAATTTTTTATTAATTAGAAACAATACTGTTAATAATAAACTTCATTCTTTATGATCTACCAGCATTATCAACAACTCAGCAGTGCTGTTCCAGTCATCCCTTCCTATCTAAATGGGGCACTTGCTTCTTTGTGCCCTGGTTCTCCTCCTCCCTCTGGTTCTGAGTAGGCTACTTCAAGACTTACAAGAAAGAGTGTTTAGAAGTGTGTCCAGGCAGTATTTTCAGGTGTATACCTGTGCAGTTCAGATGAAATTCATGAAGCAGATTTATGCTCTTGAAGAAGAGTTGGATAATGCTTCTAAATCTCCATAGGTTTTATGTAGATTGTATTTAAGTCACTTCCCTATGTAAGGTGAATTTGTGGAGGAACAATGCCATGTCATGTTGTTTGGGTTTTTTGTTTGTTTGTTTGTTTCTGTTTGTTGGTTTTTTAGGTTTTTTTTCCTTTAAACTAAGAGGAAGGGGAAAGGTGGTGTAAATGCTTTTAGATAGATGAGTGTAGTCCTCAAAATTTGGTGAGTTTAATTTCTATGGTGTTTGTCTTCTGTTAGACAAATGCATGAGCTCCCTGTTAGAAGTGGCCCTGTCTGGAAATGAGGAGCAGAAGCCCTTTGATTATAAACTGAGACCAGAGATCACAGTCTATGTAGATTTGGCCTTGGGTTGTACAAAAGAGCCAGCAAGGAGCCTCTGGATCAGTATGCAGGACTATGCTGTCAGTAAAGGTAAGGTATTGAAAATACCTGTGTATGTTGAAAGCAAGTTAAGTGCTCCAGCTATGCTCCTAGCATAATCCTGTATTTTCTTTGGCAATGATTTTTAATTCTACAACATGATAAATTTATTAACAAATTCATAAATTAATTTATTAATATGTTCCATGATATTTCTTTTGCTTTTTCACTTACTTGCTTTTGACACTGATTTCAGTGCTTGGCAGACATGTAGCTCAATGTTGTTTTTCCCTCTGAACTTGTAAGAAACTCCTGTTTGCTTACTCAGTTGGGTTTTTTTCCTATTTTCTGAGTAGAGCAGGGTGAAACTTGCAATTAAAAAGAAAAATTAAATGGGAGGAGATGAGGGAAGGCAAAGTAACTTGCAAAATAATGTTAAGAGTGGAGTGAAGGGGTGAGTCTTCTTTTGTTCTTCAAGTCTCTGAGAGGCTGGTCTTACAATAGTAATAGTTTTTCATGCTTATTGCCTAAAATCTGTGTTTCCTGCTCAAGCTTTCCAGGTTCCTTTTAATGAGATCCACTGAGCGTTGTAATTATGCTGTAACTGCTGTATCCAGAGATAATTTTCTGTAGCTCTGGCCAAGCTGACCCAGATGAAAAGAGCAAATGGTATTGTGTACCTGGTGAGAACAACACAGGGAATTCTGTTACAGGATTCCACAGAAATGAGAATTCTAGTAGAAACGGTGCTGGTTATCTGTTTGAACAATCTGAGTTGAATGGGCTGATCTGTATAATTTAGGCTGCGGAACTGGATTCCATAGAAATTGATGTGGGTCTCCTCTGTTCATCTCACTGAAAGTTGTACGGTCACATTAGCATAGCATCACAGGCAGAGTCATGGAACTTGCTTAGGAGCAGGTGTGTTAGACTAGGATTACCCATGGCCAGGTACATTTTGTCATTTCTACAGCTGTTTACAAGGATTTGTAGGTGACATTTAACAGAAAAATGTATTACAGACATATTTGTAAAGAAGAGGGACAGTAATTTTTTATTTCCCCATGGAAAATTATGGTGCTTTGTGAAGGTTTGCTTGGCAAACAACAAGCTCAGTTCAGTTATTTCATAGTGGAGCAATATGATTTTCGTAATGGTTCTATTTAAAATGAGGAAAACTTTTTTAAATTAAAAAATCAGTTCCTTAGAAAGATACTTAAATGGCTCAAGATACTGAATGCAATAATGACNTTTTTTTGTGAACAGTAGCCAGTTTTGATGAATCGTTTCTATTTTCAGATTGGGATACTGCCACATTAAGTAATGAATCACTCCTAGACACTGTGTCCAGATTTGTCCTTGCAGCTCTTCTGAAACATACAAGTTTACTTAGTCAAGCTTGTGGTGAGAGCAGGCAAGTAACTTAAAGCTGCTTTTAAAAGTTCAACTTCACTTTTTGGAAGTTCATGTGATTTTTTTTTTCTGGCTTGGGTGTGATTTTCTGTAGGTACCAGCCTGGCAAGGCCGTGACAGAAGTTTACCGTTGTGTATATAAAGTTCGGAGTCGCTTGCTTGCCTGCAAGAACATGGAGCTTATTCAGACCAGGTCATCCTCCAGAGACAGATGGGTAAGGCTGTGCATCTCTGCGGTTGTTCTGACCTCACTGGCTATTAAGAAAACATTGCATAAGTGCCAGTATTTTTTTCTATCCTGTTGAAAAACTTTAATGACTTTCTAAATGAAAATGGGCAGGGTATAATTAGGAGTCCATTTTTCTGGAGTAGGTGATATTAAAGCAAATGTTTGGCATCATACGACCCAAGCCCAGCCTTGAGCCTGGTTTTCCCTCTTCCCATTTCTAGAATGCTGGGCCATAGAAGCCCTACAGCTTAGCTGGGGATGGCTTAGCTGTGTTGAGTGGGCCACAGCTTTGTATGGCTGCCATTCCTGAAACCGGCTGCTTTATCTGGCCCTCTGATTTCTGAACCTCTCTCTTCCCCCTCCTTGCCTACCTCTTCTTCCTTCCTCCATGGCCGCATTATCTTCTTAGTCCTAGCATTACTTTAGGGCAACTTGTCAGGCCTATGTGAATGTCTGATATGAGAGCACTGTGCCTGAAACTGGCAACTTCTGAAAAACTTCATTAAGCAGATCAGCATTAATGATGGAAGTGTTCAGTGAGTTATAGGGTAGGGGCCTGTTTGGCAATACAAAATAGTCCTTGAAGGAGGTTTCTCTGATAGGATTTTAATTTTGATTTACAATCTACAAGCAAGATATTTTTAATGAACAAAATTCTCATATAACATGAGGACTAAGAGGTTTTTTAGCTGTACTCTAAAGCACTAGTGGTGCTCTTTAAAAAAGTGTAGGTGTGTCTCCTACTTTTGATTAATATTATGGGGATGTGTGTGTCTTGCCCACTTCTTTTCTCAGGGTAGGGGTCTAACATAGCTGCAAGAGACTAAGCACCTCTGAAACCATTGGGTGTACTTGCAGTAAGTTCTGTTGCTCCCAGAAATGCTCACCTTACAGATGCAATACAGCAAATCTGATAGATACAATAGATTTTTTTTGCTTCAGATTTAATGCCATTGGGAGAAAATAGCTGGTTTTCTTTTGCACAGTATACCCAGGCTTATGGCTTCTAAATGCTTTGGTGCTGAAGTGTCGAAGTTTGACTATAGTGTCTTAAGTAAGCATTACAAGGAAACATTTTTCTGCAGATAACCTGAGTCATAGTTACAAAAGGAGAATTAAATTTTCCAATTTAAATATTTGAAATCATGAATGTAAGCAACTGTCTTTGTTGTTTATTTCACACATTATCAGAAGTATTTTTTCATAGGAGGAAACCTCTTATTCAATACATGTATCCTTGTACGTACATCTTTCATTTTAGTGAGAGTTAATTTCACTTCATATGTGTATTTTTTCCTAATCAAGATGCTAGATAGCCAAGAATCTGCTGATGTTGATACTCAAGAACATTCTTTTACTCGTACAATTGATGAAGAAGCAGAAATGGAGGAGCAGGCAGAACGTGACAGGGAGGAAGGGCACCCAGAGCTAGAAGATGAAGAGGAGGAAAGAGAACATGAAGTTATGACAGCTGGTAGTAAGTACTGGTTATATGTATCAGTAATGCCAAGTCCTTTGGAAGAACAATGTCTTTTTCTCTCTGAGGTAAAATTGAAAAATTATTTTAAAGATTATGAAAGATCTCTCTGCATAAACATTTTGAGAAGTTTATTTATATACTGTAATATTATTTTTTTTATTGTTCAGGAAATTTTTTTAGATACAAAGGAATGTGAATACTAAGCGAATTTACTGCAGTTCTGGGCATCTGACATATACCAGCCCTTCTGTGTGCACTGTCTACAAGACTACTTGGTTTTGTCTTGCTTTCTCTAAAGTCCTTGTCTTTAGATCTGAGTTTTCATCAGTATTTAGATAGAAAATTTTGGCTGTGTTTGTATGTGTCATTATTTTATGTAGTAAGCTTTGAAGGGTAGTGTTATTCTGAAGTTTATCAACAAAACTGTTGATAATAGTGGACTGTGTTGGAATTTACTTCTGTCTTTGAATATCTCTGCTCTTAATGTGCAGGTTTTAGTCAGAGTTTGGTATTTTTAACTCTATTTGCTGTATTTTCTCCTGGGCTTTCTAAATATCTTGTTTAATTCTTCAGAAGACAGCATGAAAAAGGTGATTTTTCACAAACTGTTGTTGTTACAACTGCTGTTGATTCGGGCTTGTAGTCAAACTTGATGGGGTAATTAATCCTTAACTTTTGCAGTTTCAGTAAAGCAACAGATGGTCACACAGGGTTGGATTTTCTCTCTTATGAACTGAGTGTTCTCCAAGACAGCATTTGTGTTAGCCTTGGAACGTTTCTGTAGAATGCATGTAGCTTAAAAAATTAAATTGGCTAACTTGAAATATTTTCCATAGATGCACAATTTTCTTTTTATTTTTCCAAGTATTGTTCCTCTGGATACTGTTAGAATGTTCATCTTTTTCCAGTCTCTGCTGTCATCTCTTGTTCTGCTGACAGTTTCCTATTAGGACTCCCACGTTTCTCTTTGGAGCCTTTATTGACCAAAATGTATGTTATACCTTTAGTTTCATAGGATTGGTTGTTCTATGGATAGTGCAGTGGAGCTGAAATGCACGTTCATGAGCTGATTTGTGGTTCTGGAAGATTTACACGTCACCTGCTCAGTGCATGCAGTATGTTTGGCTGTTTGATTTGCAATTATTTTGGGCAAATGCTCAGAGCTCTCAAATTCCGCCTGGACAGGGCTTCTGGGTATAATAAAGGAAATGTATCCAGAAACATGCAGTGTTACATGCACAGATAAGTAGGAAGATGATAACTCTCTCACTTCTATGCCTAAGGGATGCTGAACCTGACTTGTGGAGTTCTATTCATATAAGTGAAGGAAGTATTTAATTTTACCTTTGCCTTTCCAAAGGGAACCTGAATCTTTAAAATGAAAATGATAAAATCAAGGTACTTCAGTTCTTTGGACGTAGATGAGGAGGTCTCTTGCACATATTCTTCATAGCCTTTAGAGTGCAGCAGAATTAAGTAAACCATAGGCTAAAAATTTTGATAGTATCTTCATTGTACTGCCCAGAGGTAATAAAAGCCTGAAACTGTTCCAGTATCAAATTGGAGATATTCTGGTGTCTGCAGTACAGATTTACAGAAGCATTATTTTATATACATCTGCTAAAAGGCAAACATGAAATAATCCTTTTTTGCTATTCAGACAGGAGTTGGGTTGCAGAAAGACACTGACTGTGAAAGAGTTTTGGTGTCCTGTCAAAGTGCATTGTCCTTCATTTTCAAATTGACGTTGTGTAAATGCTTCATTTAACTTATTTGCATGACTTCTTTTATGGCACTGTATTATTACGTTATTCTTTTGCTGTTAGAAAAATATGAGTTGTTCTTTATAGTGGGGCAGTTTTTGGCCCAAGATGTAGATGAATATTTTTTTCTCTGTAGCTTTGTCTATAAGTTAAGACTTTCTTTTTGTGTTACATGTTACAGAAATATTTCAATGTTTCCTATCAGCCCGTGAAGTAGCTCGCAGTCGGGATCGAGATAGGATGAGCACGGGGACGGGGACTAGACTTGATGATCCACCTGCTCAGTCCCAGCAGGAACGAAGGATCAGCACTGATCTGACAGAAGGGCAGGATGTGTATACTGCTGCCTGCAACTCTGTGATCCACAGATGTGCCTTGCTGATCTTGGGCGTGAGCCCTGTCATTGAGGAGCTCCAGAAGCGAAGGGAGGATGGACATTTCCAGCAGCCTCCCTCTGCTGTTCCCGAGGGCATCGGGTTCATGACCAGGTGGGCTTTGCTGACTCTACACCATGGTTAACTCTTCTCTGCTCCCTTTCAAATTGATTAAACAACCCCAGTTTTCCTCTGAGGATTATTGCAGTTTTTTTTAGAAGAAAATTTCTGCTGAGAGCAGTGTTATGCTTCTGTTGAAAATAGTGGTTTTTCTCAATTTTCCTTGGCCCTGCTAACTAAACCTGAATAATTTTATTCTGTGTGGACCCTGTTTAAGTTTCAAAGTTGGGCTTAGTGGCAAATAGTTCAGATCATCAGGTGTACAGATAGCATGAGGTACGTGGAAAAATTGTTTATTTTTCTTGTAATTTGTTTGTGTTTGGATTTTTTTTACCATATTTGTGTTTTTTTGAACCGTACCAATGTCCTATGTAGTAGTGTTAAAAAAAAAATTATATGTTTAAAACAACAGATTCAAAGCCTATTATGACAAAAGTGTTGCTCATGACTGATTTTTTATAATTATTCCTATCATAGGCATGGGTAAGACTTGTTGTTAGGTGTCCTGTTTTGATATTTTAAATTAAGATATTGATGGGAAAGGTATTAAGATAATGGAGAGGAAAATTTATATATTCAGTACCCTTTTGTTCTTTTTGCCTCTTTTTGTAAATCTAGTCCCTAAAGCATGCATGGCTGCCCCTGTCATTGTCAAAGTGGCTTTCACCTCCAGCATATCAGCTTTAGGATGCATTTTATGGATGGGTTTTTAATAAGTTCAGTGCTTTTTCACCTGCTTACTCTGTCTCTGTTTCTTGTCCTCTGAGCTCAGTTTTTCTGTTTATTCTGTGTAATACTTACCAGGGCTCTAGAGCAGTTCACTCATTTGAGGTTGACGTTTGTTTGGTTGACCAGTAAGGCTGTTAAGAAGTAACAGAATTTACTAATATCCTTTATAAACATAATTGAAGCAATCAAACCACTCTTTTTCTCTTTAATGTGGTCTTGTGATGTTCTGTGATAGTTTCCTCCCAAATAAAACTGTGGCACCTGCTGAATTTCGCTATCAACACTTACCTTTGTGTAATACCGGCATTTTTTTCCTCTGTGTGTATGCACCTGAAGCAGGAGTGAAAGTCTTACAGCAGAAAGTCGCTCAGTCCATGCAAACTCAAGTTACAGACTGATGAAGTCAAGAAGTGAATCTGATTTGTCTCAGCCAGAATCAGATGAGGAAGGTTATTCACTGGTAAGTAAACCAGCATGATGTATTTAGGTATTGTCAGTAGAATGTTTAGATGGAAAGTACGTCAGAAACATTTGTTTAGCACTGTGCTTTGGTACATTAATTCATCGTTGTTAAGAGAAAGCATTAATGACAAAAAAAAATTGAAATAATTATAGCTCTGTTAACTGTCTCACTCTTCTGGGTGAGGGTGGAAGTGTAAATGGTCTAGCATTGTGCACCACATATGATCACCTGAGGAAATGAGACTTCTATTAATCTTTTAATCTAGAGTGGAAGACGAAATGTTGATTTGGATTTGGCAGCATCACACAGGAAGAGGGGTAAGTTCTATTTTTTTACCTAGTGAATACTAACCTGATAAATGTTAGTTTCTTAAGTTGTGTTTGCAGTTGCATGCAGTTTACAGTGATGTAACAGGTGTTAAAACTGAGCATTTAAAAATAGCATTTAAAATAATTGCTACCTACTCTGTGTTGTGTGAAGTTCTGTTGGTTTGTAGCTTGGTTGTGGTATTTCCTTGGTTATAACTCTTTATTCTAGAAGAGTTATAGAGTTTCTAGAAGAGTTTCTAGAATTGTAATGCTCCTTTGAAACAAGTGAAGTTTTCTCTCCAATGGATTGGAAACATCCATTCTGTTTTCACTTATGTGACTTCAGAAATAAAAATTTGTGAGAGAAATTTATGTGGAATGTTCTGTTCTTGTGCTAACAACCAACTTTACCGTAAAGTGTGCTTGAATCTGGAGAACTTGCATTCAGTTCACTTTGCATCCTATGAACACCAGCACACCTACAGAACCAAGCAACCATTTTTCTATTGCTCTTTGTTACTGCTTCATACTGACGAATCTCAGTGAGCTCCTTGCTTGAAGGTGGTGGACGGACTAAAAAGTCCGACTTTGATCTGGATGATGCAGACTCTGTCAGAGAATCACGAGTTAGGTCTGCTGTATCTGTAAAAGACACGGGAATATATGAACAAGAATTAGGTTGAGCTATGATATGCCTCAGTAACAGAAGCCCTGATAATGTTGGGTAAGGTAAGAGTTCTGGTTTAAAAGACTTCATCACTGAGCAGAGTACTCGGATGTTTCACGCCTTTTAAAGTCTTTTGGAATTGCAAAGGGTGCTGTCAGTGGCAGCATCCATTAGATTTTAATATTTAAGTAATGTGGAAAGAGATGCCTTGTCCATGCATAATCAGTTGGAACAGTTGAACAAATAAAGAAATGCAGTAAAGCTGCTTTTACTGTGACAGCAGATGTATCATGGCATTCTCAGGGTTAGAAGATCTATGAGAAGGCTTCTGTCAACCCGCGATCTCCAGGACATTCTTAAGTCAGTGTTTTTAGCTTTGCCATTACTCTGACAGAGAACTCTGTACTTGAGATCCTGTTTGTCTTAAAAGTAACCTAGGAAATGACTTTGGATTAGGTCTAAGGTACAATATGTCTCATGGATTATGGCTTGTGGGTTGGATTATGGTTAGGCCGATGTTGCTTTGGTCATGAACCTCAGGAAGTAAGAATAGTGCAAGACTAGACTTTCTCAAAGTTCCTATTACAGCAAGAAGGTTCTGTACCAGGTCTGAACACTGAGGAGAAACAGGTAAATACAGTGAATCTGTCCAGAATCTAAAAAGAAGCTCAATTAGCTCATTTGCAAACTGAACACTGTCACAACATGTACAGATGCTTCTGTTCTGGTACTGGAAGACTTTCTTGGGACTTAGCACACAGTAATACAAGCTTGTCTGCTTGTGCTGGGTGATATATATGCCAGTTTTGGTTGCTAACCAATGCCACAGTCAGAGAAAGCAGGGTGCACCTACAGGGAAACATTTCTCATATGTCTGCCAAGGTCAGGAAAAGACCTACGAATATTTGTGTAATAAATGGATTGGCTGTTCAGCTCAGTGCTTTTTATAGTCTTTTGTCTCTTGTGACATGCCTGTTTGTGAATCCTAATTATCTCCTAGATCTGAAGCATGTCTCAATGTTTAGTGAGATTGTAACTTGCAGCTTTTTTGGATTGTCCACCCCTTGTCACGTGGCCAGCAAGATTGCAGTCCCAGCTGTGGATGTTTGGTGAATCCCCTTCAGTTTTATCTTTATTTTTGTGGTGTGCTGTGACTGATAAAGGAGATAATACTATGAGTTCCTGTGGTCTTGCAGATGAGTATGGAAGGAAAAGCATTCTCTTTTAGCTTTATTAACATCTTAGCCATTCAGTCCAATACTTATTCTAATTGCCTTCTTCATTTATTCTGTCTGTTATGAAAAAGAACTGGGCAATTCCTACTTCAGCCTGAGGATCCTTTAAGTATCTTATTCCTTGCTATTATTCAGTTATTTCTGGATATTAGTAAACTTTTCTTTCCATTCCTACAGAAAAGGTCTTCTTGAGTAATTTTGCAGTACAGGATGATGAGCACCACATTGTTGTTTACCCCTTGTATCTAAGGCCTTTGTTTTTTCTGTTGCTTAGATTAGTTATTTCAATTTTGCAGATCCAGAGATTGTGCCCGTAGATGTTTTATGTCTTGTGTACAGTGCCTGTGGGGTGCTGTATACCGTGTTAGGTACATAGCAGTAAGGAAAGCACAGCCATCACAAACAGCTACAGATCAGTGAGAGTCCTCCACTCTCAGCTTTTCATCACCTACAACTTAACTCGGTGAATTTCCGTATACTTGTGTGTACTGCTGTGCCTTACTGACACAACTGAGCTACTCCAAAAAAAGCAACAACTTAACTGAAATCCAAATGGAATTGAAATATTTCAGTGCACCTGCAATAATGAATTCTGACTTAGAAAATTGACAGCTCGTACTTAAGGAAGGGACTTGAACGTACAAGAGCACGCACATGAATGCATAGAGCTGTGCTACAGCAGATTATTTCTTTTTTCCTTGAAGGTGGAGAACTTAGACTGTTATCTAGGCCGTATTCATGCCAAACAAGAGTAAATATTTTTTCTACATACCTTGGTGCTTGGTATATTGTATTGATTGAGATGAAACTGATTGTTTAAGTCAGAATAATATGAGGCAGAGATTGCATTTTACTTTGTGTTTCAAATGTCTGCTTTTGTCTTCTGATTCTTGTGTGGTGTAGTGTATTTACTCCTTTTTGGCCAGTTGAGCCCCAGAAAAAAGAAGAGCTTCAAGCAAGTAACTGATGGCATGTTTATTTTTTGTCTCTATAGCTTTCCTACATATTGTTTTGTTTTATAAAGTGTGCATTGCAGCTGCGCAACATTCATTTAGAAAACTCGTTATTACAAGCTGGCTTATAAGGACAAGTAAACTTCTTTTTTTACTGTAAGCTTCAGGTTTATTCGTCCATGCAGCTCTGCTCATGTGATTGTGGAAGCCTCTGGAAGTGCTGTACTGCAATCAATTCTCTGTGGTTGATGTTACACAGAATCAAGCTGAGCTCCTGTGTAGTCACACATTTGATTCTTCTGCTGATACGTAAAGTCTTCAAGAGGGAAAAAAATACCTTTAGATATCTGTGCCCTAATGGTTAAACATTTTTAGTTCTGAACTGTGCTCCTTTGATTTCCACTTATTTGTGTTTAAACTCTCTTCTTTCAATTATAACTTCTATTGTTTACTTTTAATCTGTAACTCATAATCATTGCACTTTTCTCCAAATTAGAAACCATTTTACACTGGTCTTACATTTAAACATTCTTGCATTTTGTACTAAAACAATTGGCTAAGACCTCATTGTTTCTTCAAATATAAAATAATATAGGGTTATATTAATATGTGATTGGGTTTCTTATGAGGTTTGTTGCCTATCAGAACTAAATTTTCTTCTGATGTCCTTCAGCTTATGATTTAAGCCACTGGAATTGTTTTTTGTTTCTTCACAAATGCTTTGATTCTGTGCTGTGGCATAGTGCAGTGTGGGGCAGGTGGAGGGGAGGGAGCTGAAGTCACTATGGGCTGCTTTGAGCTCTCCTGCTGTGCAAAGGCTGGAGGATTTCTGGGGATTTTGGAAAGAGCTGTTGCTGTGTAGGCAATGTTTTGTGGACTTGGAAATGGTTTTGCTTCATGTGTGTAATCTGAGGCTTCATTTATCCTCTTCCCTGGGCTCTGTTCACCATGCACTTGCCAGGAAACCGCTTTCTACATGAAGCCAAGTTTTCTGATACCCATTTTTTCTGTTCTGACTTATTTATCTTGTGTTTCTCACTGGCCACTTCCCCATGTAACTCAGATTTTAAAGGAAAGCTTTAAAGCTACTGTTCTAAGAATTGATGTTAAAATTAGAGTAAGATGATATGTCTTTTGTTTTAAAAATTATTGCCAGGTATAAACTGTAGAATTGAGTAACAGAATTTCTTTAATTTTTTTCATAGTAAACATGACAAAATGGGTTGTTCTCTGTAAACCATGTCATTTTACTGTGTTATGTAACACAGCAGGGATTAGGAAATTAAATTGCACTTTGAAAAGAAGTGTTTGGACATGATCTTTGCATTATTCAAAATAAAGTTGAGTCTGTATGACCTAAGTACCTATGGTTCTTTCTGAAGCCATAACAGTCTGCTTAGTAGCAAGTGTAAGGAATACTATGGAAATGCACGTTAACACTATTTACTGGAAACAAAATGGGATGTGAATGGGTTTTCATAATTTATAGTCCTGACAATTAAATTTTTGGCCGCTAAGTGCAGGTAATCTGGTTGACAGAAGCAAAATTCCACAATCTTTTGAACTTGTAAATTGCATGAAGGTGACTCACTGGCAGAATAACAGCATTTTGCCTTTACTTCAGGAAAAAAGTTATGTAGGTTGTTAGGAAAGTTAGCCCAAGTTCAAAACCTCTGTGTCTTTGTTTGTTTGTTCCTGTGAGCCGCTGCTGTAGGTAGGCAGCATTTAAAAGAGGCCCTGAAATTTGGATCTGGTTGTTACCATTGGAACTCAGCCTTACTGATGAAAACAAGCTTTGGACAGATTAATTCCTATGAATTTGTGTGACTTTTCCCTGAAAATGGCTATGCTGAATAATGTTTGAAGCTCGTACCCTGCAGAAAGATGTTTAAAACTGAAGTAATACAGATTTGTACAACTACTGTGAGCGGATTGTGATTCTCTAAATTCTAATTTACTGTACAGAAGGTAAAAAAATATTTAAACCATTTTTCTCATTATGTAAATAATCCAAACTAAAATTTCAAAGCGACTTTAAATATGGTTTAGGTTTCCACAGAAGTCTCCAGACTCTGTCTCTCTGTACAGTGAGTTGAACTGCAAAGTTCTTCTAAGCATGGTGTGCCCTCTTGTAATATTCTGCATGGCTCCAGGTGGGCAGACAGCACTTAGAAAAGGACGAAAATACTGACTGATGCCTGTCAATTAACTGCTAATGAAGTTGTGACTTGAGTGGCGTGGCACTCATTTGTGCAGGGAGGGAGTTCTAGCAAAACTCTTGGAAATGAGATCAAACCTGTGGTAATATATTCCAGTGCTGCAGACTGATGACTGATGCTCATTTGAGGAAGGCCATTTATTAGTGGCAGTAAAGTTTCGGGTGACGACATGCTGATCATAGCAAATACTTGAAAATAGGTTTGTGAAACTGCCAGATGAAAGAGATCTAACACTTACCTAGATAGTGTTTAATACACATGTATCTGTATTGAGTTGAAGTAAATGTTTTCTGTTAGTCTAAAAAAAATTGTTCTCTTCTCCAGTAACAAATTCAGTAGATATTGCATTCAGAATAACATTGTGCTGTTTCAAAACTGTGAAATACAGTGATTAAAACCAAAACCACTCTTGCTTTATGTTTAAACCTCAAAGTAAATATCCCAAGTGCCTAAGTTGTGTTGGTAGAAAATATTTTCTTTATTGTTTTGTCATTTAACTGCAAAGCATTTTTTATTCAGTGTTTTAGCTTTAAGCTGAGCAGATTGGCTTCTTTTTGTTTTTTTTTCACGTGGCAGCTTGTTGCAATAGTGCTTAACATTTAAAAGAAGTGCAGCCTTTTCTTTAAGGAAATTGCTGTAAATTTAAATTAAGTGTTTTGCTCTAAGTTGCTTAATGCATGGTATAATTAACATGAATATTCATTTTCTACCTGTGTCAGTAGCAGCAGCTCAGTCTTTACCTACTGCCAAAATGTGTTACGTGAATTGGAGTTGATGAGACTTCCTTTTGTGTATCTTTAGGAGCAATACAAAGTCAAATGGAATCTCTGAGTGACTCGTGGGTTCGGCTGAAACACAGCAGAGATTGGTTATACACATCCTCCTACTCATTTGTTGAGTCTGATTTTGATCTCTCAAGATCCCTTGGAGTTCATACTTTGATTGAAAATGCTATCAGTTTTGTAAGTGGAGATGTGGGAAACTCCCCAGGATTTAAAGAACCAGAGGAAAGTATGTCCACCAGTCCACAAGCATCAGTAATTGCAATGGAGCAGCAGCAGTTGAGGGCTGAGGTAAATTTCAGTTTAACAGCTCGTCTTATTCTTCCTACATTATGCTCATTATAGGATATTTTTGAAACAGTGTCCAAATTCTATCTCTTAAAGTAATTGTTCCTTCTTTTCTGTTAAGTATATTAACTGGAACTGGGAATGTTATATAAACAAACTTCAAAACAAAACTGAAAGTGTTCCTGTTTTTTTGGTTTTTTTTTGGTTTTTTTTTTGGTTTTTTTTTTTATATGTGAAGAAGAAAACAGTGACCTCATTCATCCTTCCTTACAGTTCAGTATGATCCAATTTCCATTTCTGGGGGTACTTGCTACTTACTTAATACTGTCTTTCCCCTGCCTTTATTTTTAGCTTCGTCTGGAAGCACTTCATCAGATTTTAATGCTTCTATCAGGAATGGAGGAAAAAGGCTGTGTGCCATTAATGGGAAGCTGCCAAGTACCAGGATTTCAGTCTTCACTGCTCACTTCTGTTAGACTCCAGTTTCTTGCTGGCTGCTTTGGTCTGGGTACTGTGGGACATGCAGGCACCAGAGGAGAGAGTGTAAGATTGCATCACTACCAGGTGTGTACTTCAGCAGTTTCTGCTGTTACAATAATGCAGTGATAAAAATGTCTCATTTTTTTATAATATTTATTTGTTTCTTTGGCCTAGGATGGTATCAGAGCAGCCAAGAGGAGTATTCAAATTGAAATCCAAGTGGCTGTGCACAAAATTTACCAGCAATTATCTGCTACATTAGAAAGAGCTCTGCAAGCTAATAAGCATCACATAGGTATGTGGAAAGTAGATTTGCAAACCAGATGTTCTCTAATGGACAGTAGAACAGCTTGTATGTTTTTCAAGGCAAACTTTGATATCAGTGACCAGAATTCACTGAATTACCTGTCATGACTTTTTTCCTAAAAGAGAGACATCTGTATTTGTTGGTAGAATCCAGTGGCCATTCTTGCCTGGTTCATTTTGGTGTTTCACTTTGAGAAACAATGTGAAATTGGTACAAAAAGGAATTATTTCACCTAGTTATCCTTACCTTAGAGAGAAGATTCTGGTTTGAGATTTAGCCTCAGAACATTTATATCACAAACAAGATCTGCATACTACTCCTTCTTAGACAATTTTGACACGGAGTTACATTGAATTAAAGAAGAGTGCAGTGGTTCTTCAGAAAGACTACCTCAAAGTGTCTGACACGACTCACCTTTTCTTGGATAATTTAATTAAGTTATATTTTAAAAATAATCTACTGATCTTCTGTCTTAATATTCTTACTCTGAACATCTTGCTAATTAAAAACAAAATTATTTTAATCTTAGAAGCACAACAGCGTCTTCTGTTGGTGACAGTCTTTGCTCTCAGTGTGCACTATCAGCCCATTGATGTCTCCCTGGCCATTTCCACGGGGCTACTGAATGTGCTGTCCCAGCTGTGTGGCACAGACACCATGTTGGGACAGCCCCTGCAACTGTTGCCCAAAACTGGGATTTCTCAGCTCAGCACAGCTTTGAAAGTAGCTAGCACGAGACTGCTGCAGATCCTGGCTATCACCACAGGGTGAGTGTCCCTTGCTTTCAGGAAACTTCATCACTAAGCTTATCAGCACCCTTGAAAAATGGGTGAGCTTCCATTAGGACAATAAATGTTGCTCAGAAATACATATGTGAAGGGGGCAGGGGGAAGAGTGGTCACATTATTCATAGGAAAGATGCATGTAAGACTAACAAATATTTTTCAGTTGTGAGTGTTTGAACCTGAATAGTCACAACTTCGCAGTCTGTAAACACTGTATTCTAGTAATCCCCCACTCTGCCACTTCAGCTTTGTGTGGAGGTGTGTTCAGTTGATGTGATAAGACTTTCTGTTGCTCTGCAGAAGTTATTTGTACAAAAGCAGTACTGATCATGTAGGAGTTCCTTGGAGCAGGACATTGTGCTTTTTTCCAGAATATGAAATAATTTTTTGATAAATAGTGGTCTCTGCTAGACCATGGGCCAGGTTGCAAAATCCTAGCAATACTTAAATATTTAGTCTTACTCAGTAAAGAAAACATAAGTGGAGAAAGTATTGTCTAGTTGAACCGAGAGTATTTCGTTTAATACTCAGTACATGTATCTTCCTTTCAGTCTTTGTACAGCATGTTGCATTTAGTTGCCAAATCTGTAATGTAAAAATGCCCAATAATCCTACCAAAAAAAAATCACTCAAATTTAGAAATTGCAGTGGAATTATGATTAATTAACAGAGTTGTTCCTTTTTTCTCTAGAGAGCAAAACTTATCCTTTGACTCCAAAGATTAGACGGTTTGAATTTGTTTTAAAAATAGGGCTAAAATAATAAAAATAATCTAAGCATGTAGTGGAGGATGGGAAAAAGTAACCTGCTGCAACTATTGTTCCTTGAATCAGCTCTCAAGTACTATTACATTTTCTGTGTGTGTGTGTGTACAGAACCTATGCAGATAAACTGAGCCCAAAGGTGGTGCAGTCCTTGCTGGATTTATTATGCAGCCAGCTGAAGAACTTGCTGTCACAAGCTGGTGTGATGCTCATGGCTTCCTTTGGAGAAGGGGAAGAGGAGGAAGGTGAAGTGGAATCAAAAAAGACAGATTCGAATGGGGATAATGAGAAGAGAGATTTCAGAGGTAATTATCTTACATAATTTTTGTTACAATTTTAAAATACCAGGAAACATAAAAGAAGAAACCACTGAAAGCTGGGGTCCTCATCCACTCTACTGTGTATTGGCTTTTGTTGGGTCATTTTTAATTCTGTAAATTAGATTGAAGTCATCAAATGGTTTCGTGCAGAGTTCAGATTTATATAGAATTATCCACAAAGCTGCAAGGATAGGAGCAGGCTAAGATTAAGAATAACTTCATTGGGCTTGGAATTAGGAAGAGAATGTAGTTTTCCTCGAAGAATGCATTGGTGGTTTTAATGTTTTTCATAAATGTGGTCGTAGGAATTTAATTATCTTAATTTTCAGCTGCAAATAAATACAGCTTTATTAAGTCAATTATTATGTTTGCTTTGTATTATGCAGTTTTGCAGTCTGAGTGGATGACAAGAAGGTGACACTATTGTGTCATATGGAAAATCTACAACAAAAGATTTTCTGAAATACTGGTAGTATACAAGCCCTTAATGAGCATTTTGAATTTTGGTGGAAATTGTGTTTGAAGAATTTTTAACTGTAGCTTGGTTTTAAGTGTACATGTGTTTTTGTTTGTGCATTTAACTGTCTTTATTTATAAATAATGCAATGTCTGAAGAATTAATAGGATAATTAATCAGTAATTAGAATAAGAAGTCTTCTCACAGAGGTCTCCCTCCCTTACCTTGACCCACAAAGGTTTAATGTTATTTTCTCTCTGTGTCTTGCTGAGGAGCAGGAGTGAGAGCACAGCTTGGTAGGCACCTGCTAGCCAGGCAAGGTTAACGTGCAGCCACCACGTAACCTGCAGATCAGGTTGTTCCCAGTAACTGCCGGTCAAGTTATAATATTAAGGGTGTAAACAAAAACTTTTGCTCTGACTTCCTAGCTGCCCTCCGGAAGCAACATGCAGCAGAATTGCACCTGGGAGACTTTCTTGTTTTCCTGCGTAGAGTTGTGTCTTCAAAAGCAATTCAGTCCAAGATGGCATCTCCAAAGTGGACAGAAGTCCTTCTTAACATTGCTTCCCAGAAGTGTTGCTCAGGTATAATCATGTCAAAATGTGTTCCACGGTTACTTTGCATTTCTGTAGTGCAGTTGCAAAAACCAAGCCCTGTTAGGACATGTATTACATAGTGAGTGTTCCTAGTGAACAGTTCAAACCAACTGCACTACAGGGGTTGCACTCTGGGGCACTGGGGGCATGGAGCCAGGGGCAGACCTGAAGCAGAATTTTAAGATTATTGACACGTTGTTTCATCTTCAGGAGTTCCCTTGATTGGCAATCTGAGGACTAGACTGCTTGCGCTTCATGTACTAGAAGCTGTGTTACCTGCTTGTGAATCTGGCGTTGAAGATGATCAGATGGCTCAGGTCTTTATATTTTGTTTCAAACTTTTACAATTTCTCAGAAAGTCTCTTATACTTCTAAATGTCTCATAGGTTTCAAAATCCAAATCAAGGAAGGCTTAGATTTGTTAATCTAAGAACACTGTGTATTTTGATGTTTACACCTACAAAGCAAAGTAGAACTGTATAGTGTTGCTGTTGTCCTCATGTTGGAGTTAAAATTATCTGAATTCTCTCCCAATGCCCCAGGTTGTTGAACGATTGTTTTCACTTCTGTCTGACTGCATGTGGGAGACTCCAGTAGCCCAGGCCAAGCATGCAATTCAACTAAAGGAGAAAGAGCAAGAAATGAAGCTCCAGGTAACAGTGCTTGTACTTTGTCTTGTGACTGAATGCAGCTGAATTACACTTACCACAATTGTTTTGTCCTATTTCTGGTAGAAGCAAGGAGAATCTGAGGATGAAGATGAGAATCTTCCTATCCAGGAAGTGTCCTTTGATCCTGAGAAAGCTCAGTGCTGCATAGTGGAGAACGGGCAGATTCTAACTCATGGAAGTGGAGGCAAAGGATATGGCTTAGCGTCCACTGGAGTTACTTCTGGGTGTTACCAGTGGAAGGTAGGTTGCATAAATGTGTATTTCTTAACTTCTCTCTGATTGTTTTGGAAATGTGCTGTGGTTTATTAACAGCAGCTGCCTGTGCTTTTCACTTATGACTTAATTCTTGAGTAAATGGTAGTGTTAGATTTATGGTTGGACTCCATGATCTTCTCCAGCCTAAATCATTCTGTGATTTTTCAGTCAAAAGGGAAGCCTTTGTGGCTGCTTTTGAGTGGTGGGATTTGAGTATTTCAGCATGCTGATTGGAGACTGTGAATGTGTATTACATGTTACTAAATGTAATGGTACTTGTCCCTAAGGTCTGGAGTCGGCATGCATGTGCAGTTTTGCAAAACTTAGCTATTGAATTCGGTAGATTTAGGATTTTCTTGGTAGAAAAATATTTCACAAAGCATGTTGTTTCCCTGTAGAAAGACACAGCAGCCTGACAAGAACAGTGTTTAATACATCATTTGGAGGGATTTTTCTTATGGTTTTACCATCTAAACTTACTGTTTTTCTCATTAAAAGCTTCTGTGAGAAACAGTTAAAAGTAGGCATACATATGTGTAAGGAAGATTTTCATTGCTTTGTTGTGTTCAGGTGTATATTCCTGACATTTTTCCCTGTGTATTTGTTTTGCCTGCTAGTTCTACATTGTGAAGGAGAACCGAGGCAATGAAGGCACTTGTGTGGGAGTGTCTCGCTGGCCTGTGCATGACTTCAACCATCGCACTACCTCAGATATGTGGCTCTACAGAGCCTACAGTGGCAACCTCTATCACAACGGAGAGCAGACTTTGACTCTGTCAAGCTTTACGCAAGGAGATTTCATCACGTGTGTGTTAGATATGGAAGCAAGAACTATTTCCTTTGCTAAAAATGGAGAGGTATTTAACATCAATTAGTTTTTTTGGTGGGGTTTTTTTTGCAATGGTAATACAGCATGGATAAGCATGAGAGTTAAAACATGTGTTGGTTTCAACACTTTGAAAATGTATAATACAGATACAACTTTTTTATGTTTCATATTTATGCTTGTTAAGGTGTTCTGAGATTGAGGGGGTTTTTGTTTTGTTTCTTCCCTAGGAGCCAAAACTAGCTTTTGAAGATGTGGATGCAGCTGAGTTATATCCTTGTGTTATGTTCTATAGCAGCAACCCAGGAGAGAAGGTAACTTAAATGTTCATCTGTGGAGGTGCCCTGGTTTAGGCTAGTATAAAGTCAGTATTCATCAGAGCATCCTTTATGGTGCTGCTTTGAATTACTGGCCAAAACAGTGTTTCTAACACGCAGTGTTTTAACTATTGTAATCTATTGTAAATTTAAAATTAATTTTACTGTTCAGAATATATTTAAAAGTCTGCATGTTCTACACAAATAATATATTCCCCAGAAACCAAGGAGAATACAGTATTAGGATTTCTAGATAGTCTTGTGTGAGAAATCATGAAATACATAGTTTCAGCATCCTTGAGTCTGGAGGATGGAGGTTTTGCTCAGTAAGGTGAGGTAAGTTAAGGTGGATTTCCTAGGGATTCCAAGGGGAAAAAAACAGACAGTGCTAATAGTTATTTCTGTTCAGCAGGCTACTCCAGTATTTATAAGAAGAGCTTATTGAGATATGTTGAGAAGATAACTTGTAAACTGTTCTCTTCAAACAGGTGAAGATCTGTGACATGCAGATGCGTGGGACACCGAGAGATTTGCTGCCTGGTGACCCCATCTGCAGTCCTGTTGCAGCAGTGCTGGCAGAAGCCACGATCCAGCTCATTCGAATCCTGCATCGCACAGACCACTGGACACACTGCATCAATAAAAAAATGGTGGAAAGACTGAATAAAATCAAAACATGTCTTAAGGAAGCAGGTCAAAAACTGAAAAAAAGTCGCTCTGTTCAAAGCCGAGAAGAGAACGAGGTGAGAGAGGAGAAGGAAAACAAAGAGGAGGAGAAAAGCAAGCACAGCCGGCATGGCCTGGCGGAGCTCTCGGAACTGCAGCTGAAGATGCTCTGTATGGACGTCTGGCCTGTCCTAGGAGTGATTGGTGGAGTGGATGCTGGGCTCAGAGTTGGAGGTCGATGTGTCCACAAGCAAACTGGCCGTCATGCCACCCTGCTGGGAGTGGTGAAGGAAGGCAGTACCTCTGCCAAGGTCCAGTGGGATGAAGCAGAGATTACGATCAGGTATGCCCTTTTCTACACTTTTCACTATCTAGTGGTAGTTGTTTGTGGTTGGAAATCCTCAGAAGTAACCTGTCCTTATAGTAGAGTCATGCTGATCAATTAAGCGTAGACTTCAGTGGTATTGAAATTAATGCTGTCGTGAAGTAGTGTTCATTCATTCTCCCACCTGCCTTCAGGTGCTCAAGGCTGGAAGGAGATGCTCCTTTTCCCACCTATCTTGCAGACAAGCCTTCAAAGGGAAAGCATCTGGAAGGAATCTGAAATGAAGCTTCTCTGAGCTTCTTGGTGCTCTCACAGGAACTGCATGTGTTTTTGTGTGGAAAAGATTTGATTAGCATAGTTTCTTGAACTCCTTCTGCCTATAGCTGAAGAAGTCTTTTGAAGAAATTGAGCAGTGAATTTTTTTTTCCCTGCCAGTTTACAATCACTTGCTGAAATAGCCGAGGTCACTTTACTTTACCAGCTGTTGCAGCATTATGTCTGTTTTGTCTTTGCAAAGGCTGTTGTCACTTTGACTTTGAATGTACTGAAGTGCAATTAGTTTAGTTCCAGATATAAATTCTTTCAAGTATGCCCATGTGACAGTATAGCCTTAAAGTAAGAGTGCCCTTAAAATAATTCAAAGCTTTATTTGGGTGATATGGAGCAGCACTTGAACATAAGCGGGATTTTGGTAGAGCATTTAATTAGGTTCATTTTATACTTTTTTAAATTAAAACCAGACTAAAGCTTGCTTTCATTTTTAGGTAGAAGTTTGCATTGTAAGATGGGAAAACTTTTTGAGATAACAAAATGAAGATTTAAAAGTGATTTATCTGCTGGATGTATGGAAAATTCCATGTGTATGGAAATACGGGCTGGTGAATTTTTGTCCTGCTTCAAGTGAAAATTAGTCAAGTGTAACACTCCTAAGTAGTAGCAGAAAATATCGCTGAATATAGATGGACCGATATATAAATGTGTCTGTTAGGTTTTCTTACCCGTGCTTTTCAGAGGTCTTTGCCAGGTGATCTGTCCTGGCACACCAGAGACAGAATTGTCCTGAGCTCTCAATAGTGTGCCTGTGGGTGATGAATAGCTGAGGTCAATCAAAGCTTTTCCTTAGTGTTTAAAAGTTTTCTCTGTAAGTTTTTATACCTGTTAAGATTCAGATATGATAATAATATTTGCCTTCAGATAGTTTTTCTTATTAATCTGTCGCATATTTCTGAAAAGTAGTATCTCCAGAGCATGGAATGGATAGCTTCTGTGGGGCTTCTTGGTTTCAGTGCTTGTTGTTGAAAACCTGTGTATGCTTTGTTACATTTGCTTTGAAACCATATTTCCCTGTTTTCTGATCATAACCTCATTTTCCCCTGTTTGCATTTAATTTTTAGAATTGGTTTGCTTTATTAAATATATTTTACATCTTATTTGCCTACATTATTTCCTGTACTTTCCTCCTGTCTCTCCCTCACTTGCTTTTTCCTGTGTCATTCTGATCTTTATTAAAGCTTCCCAACTTTTTGGTCGCCTAGTGATACTCCACTATATAATCTGGAGCCCTGTGAACCACTGCCTTTTGATGTTGCAAGATTTCGTGGGCTGACAGCTACTGTGTTGCTGGACCTTACCTATCTGACTGGCATTCATGAAGATACGGGAAAGCAAAGCACCAAGAGACACGAGAAAAAACACAGACGTGAATCTGAAGATAAAGGGGAAATGGACCAGAAAATGGAGGGTGATGTTGGATCAGATACACGATTAGGGCAAACTGCTGATGATAACAAAGGATATGGTGCTACAGCCTCTAAGTCGGAAAATGAAATTGTTTCCTTTTCTTTAGAACCATCAACACTAGGTATGGAATCCCAACACCAACCTGCTGAAGGAAGAAAAAAGAATCATGAACACACCCCACGAAGTCATGATATTGTACAGTCAGAAATCCGAGCTGTACAGCTGTCTTACCTTTATCTCGGTGCTATGAAGTCACTTAGTGTTCTTCTTAGTTGTAGTAAATATGCTGAGCTGCTGTTAATCCCCAAAGTGCTGGCAGAGAACGGCCACAACTCTGACTGTGCAGGGTCCCCGGTGGTGCACGAGGACGTGGAGCTGCGTGCAGCACTGCAGTTCCTGATGCGGCACATGGTGAAACGCGCGGTTATGCGCTCGCCCATCAAGAGAGCACTGGGGCTGGCAGACCTGGAACGGGCACAGGCCATGATCTACAAATTAGTGGTTCATGGGCTGCTGGAGGACCAGTTCGGTGGCAGACTTAAACAAGGTATATTTTCAAAATGCGATGAAAATTAATAGTAACAATGTTAGTACAATTAACATAGTGTTGTCAATTTGTGGTGGTTATACTTCGGGAGAATCTTAATCGAACAGAGAAATTTTGCAAAACTCCGTTTACTGTTTTATAGATGTAACACGGATTGGTTGTTTTTTGCCTTTTTCCTAATTCCTTATCTTAATAAAAAGTGAATGCATATCAGTCAGAAGTAAGAGCTTGTAATGTCTTTAATACTTTTAAAAATGAGCAATACTGTATATACTCATGAGAAGAATTTGCACTTCTTGTAAATCAACAATAAAAACCCCTTTAAAATGCTACTTGCATAGCTGAGTTAAAAATAGCTCTTTAGTTAATCAGCTGTATTTTTATATCTGAGACCTCTTTCCCTTTTACCTGTTTTGAGCATAATGCGAGCTGTTACAACCATAAATCTGAGTATCATAAATTTTGGTGTAAGTAAATAATTTGCTTGCTATTTACCTTGGACTCCTGGACTGATTTCTTTACTCAAGTCCGTGAGTTAGTGGCAAATCTGCACTCCCCTTTTTTTCTCTGTTGGATTCCAAGTAATGATAGTTATTTTTGGAAGTTTAGCCATGGCTACTGTTTTGATCTACACAGTTATATTAATGTTGCTGTAACATCCTTATTTTTCTGGTGCAGAAGTGGAGCAACAAGTAGAAGAAGGTGATCAGTCTCAACAAGCCCAAACACCAGTCACAACCAGCCCTTCTGCTTCTAGCACAACATCTTTTATGAGCAGCTCTCTCGAGGACACTACCACTGCTACTACTCCAGTAACTGATACAGAAACAGTTCCAGCATCAGAATCACCTGGTGTTATGCCTCTCAGTCTCTTGAGGTAAAACACTATATTGGCATGTATGATTCTGTGGATGTAGGGAACCAGCTCTGTGGTTAGGTAGAATATATGTCTTTAGCCACCTTTTAAAATGCTGCCAAGAACTGCCTGTGCAGAGGGACACAGTTTAAATGTTACTTTGCTCTGCAAGATTTATGGTTTTTATTAGAAAGCTGTTAAGCTTTTGCTATACACTATATATAAATGTAATATCTGAATTAAGAAGGAGAAAATGTTCTCCTTAAATTGTCCTTCAGTTCTCATGTTTATTTGGTATAGTTCAAATTCTGAGATTCTGTATTTTTAATGAAAAATTCTCAAACTAGATTTGATTCAATCTAGTTTGATTCTCAAACTAGAATAGATCTTGGTAGGTAACATTCGGTAAAGCTAAGATGTTATTTCAGCTTACCCTGGCATACTGAAATGGAAGATAAACTACTGAATTTGCAGAGACAATTTGTGCTGTCAAAGGAAATCTGCTTTACCTTACATAGAGTACTTTTCTAAGTTTATTCATAGAAGTTTTGCAGACATCTTTTGATAAAAGCCAGAACAATGTCTTCATAGTAGGACAGTGAAAATCAAATACTTACCTGATTTATTAGTCAGCCTGAGTTCTGAACAAACCATGGGAATGGGAAAAGTGTTTATTTATATTTTATCTTCTAGGACAACTCCTCGTCTCTGAGGGGTTTTTTTTATGTCATGCTTAGGACTTAACTGTACAGATAAAGTTGGTAGGAATGAATTGTGTGTTATCCTTGCTAAACTCAGTTGCATAAAATAGGATTTGCCAAGTGCACTCCAGTTGGATGTTCTTCTTCTGTCACACCTTTTTCAGTATGGTTCTGTTCAACATAAATGTATATTATTCTTTTTTCAAGGCAAATGTTCTCCAGTTATCCTACTACAACTGTACTTCCAGCACGACGTGCTCAGACTCCTCCAATATCTTCTTTACCAACATCTCCTTCAGATGAAGTTGGAAGGAGACAAAGTTTGACCTCTCCAGATTCCCAGTCTGCAAGGCCTGCCAATCGCACAGGTAAATTTGTCAGTGGAATAGAAATGGGGACAAGTTGGGAAAGTCACAGGAGCTCAGGGGACATGTTTTAAGAGATGGAAACCCAACAGGGTTTCTTCTTAAGACAAACTAACATGCAAAGCATTGTTGAAAGCCTTTCAGTCACTATCGTAGGAAAAAAAAGATGCAGATTATATAGCTGTAGGCTTTATGAAGCAAACAAAATGAGGTTTTTAAAAGTTTTGGATTGGATACAAAAACAATAATTAAGTATTATTGGTAACTGCTTCAAGATGTTCATCTGACTTGGGCTTTTTTCCATGGTTGTGTGTGCTGCTGGTAAGTGCAGTAATTTTCTAGCTTTTGTTGGATCACATTGCGCACAGAAAACAAGAATTGATTTATATTATGACACATGCACTAGTACTTTTTATTCTTGCCCGTTTATCTGTGCTATTAGTTGGAAGGTTTAATGGTTCTTGTGTTGCTTAGCAACTCGTCTGCTCAGTTTCATGTCTCCTTTTATTTTTTGCTTTTGTTTTAATTGTGAGATGACTTGCTTCTTGTCATGATAGTGTCTTTACAACAATGTTTGTTTGGTTAGTGCATTTTTATGTTCACTTATTAGACTTCACTTTTATGGTAAGAAGTGTTTTTTCAAAAAGAAACTGATCTCTTTAGAGTCCCTTGAATGACTGCACAGAAATACAGCCGTCATCCACAAAGAAGTTTTTCAGAGACATTCCCAGTTCAGCTGAGGTCTCTTTCTGTACCTTAAGAGGAATGTATAATGATCTCACCATTTGGGAATCTCGGTGATTTGGACAAGGACATTGTCTAGGCTACCTGAATATAGATCAAATAGATTATTTGATACAGTTCAAAATGAAAACAGTAGAAATTGCTCAAGTAGTTCTTTGCATATCATCAGTATGATCAAACATAGTCAGTCAACATAATCTTTGTTACAAAGAATGAATTCCATCTGGTTTTGTTACAGAAAGTTGTTGCAATCTTTGAGCCTCCAAGGCTTCCGTGGAGAGAAAATGCTTAGTCATGTACTAAACCCTACTTCCTAAGACCCTGTATTAACTCCCTGTAACACTATTGGCTACAAGCCAAATGTCCTACGACTATAGGTCAAAACACCAAGACCTCAGACTATTGGCTAGTTATCCCAATCCTACCTAATCCTATAAAAACCCCTACTTCTGCCCACTTCGGCAGAAGACGCTGTTCCTGGACCCCTTCACGGAACCCCCAATAAAGAACTCGTGGAATACTCCGGGTCGGCTCTTCTCGTCTCTTTCTCCCCTGAGCTAGCAAGCGACTATCTGGCAAACAGCAAGCTGAAAATCACTGAGAGCTGAAATCACTAAAAGAGCTGAACCGCCTGATAAGAATCAGGCCGAGATTGCCAGATAGTCCACGGCCAGGGCGCTTGCCGGACCCTGCAAGATCGGAGCTGATCCTTAGGACCGGAGACCGGACCCACCACGCTATCCGGACGATTCTAAAACGGCACCCGGGGGCTTTGTCTGCCACCCAGGCTGGCCACCCGGGCAGGGCGGG
>VXBU01013136.1:35483-101603 GCA_013400315.1 Bombycilla garrulus | reverse complement strand
GCCTTGGAGGCTCAAAGATTGCAACAGAAAGTATCTTACTTTGTGGAAAGTAATTGAGAAAAATGATGAGAGTAATTATTTCCTTTGTTCAAGCTGATATAACAAAGTAAGGTGCAATAAAGTAACACTAGAGAAAGATTTATGTGCTTTACACTGATAATTTTCTGTCGTTTAAGCTCTGTCTGATCCAAGCAGCCGACTTTCAACATCCCCTCCTCCTCCTGCCATTGCTGTTCCCTTGCTAGAAATGGGATTCTCCCTCAGGCAGATTGCAAAAGCTATGGAAGCTACAGGTAATCTATAGCTATAATATCACTTTAACTGAAAAATTGGATACAAATGAAACACTTGTTTTCCAATAGAATACTTAATTTTTAAGTTCTATAACCATGTCTGTGTAGAAACAGATTGCTTTTCTTGTAACCATCAGTGCTAAAATACAGTTCCCAAGTGTGGTTTTCCTGCTTTCAGGTGCCAGAGGAGAAGCAGATGCGCAGAACATCACAGTGCTGGCCATGTGGATGATCGAGCACCCTGGAAATGAAGATGATGAAGAGCCCCAGTCAGAGGGGACTGTAGAGTCACAGCATGGGACAATTGTCTCTGGCAGTGGTGGGAAATCTGGGGATCACTGCTATTTGCAGTCTCCAGGTGATATCCCTTCTGCTGATGCCACTGAAATGGAGGAAGGCTTTAGTGAGAGGTAAAATAATTTTCTTGTAATTGCTTGTAATCTGTTCCTCCAACTGGAAATCTCACAAATTCATTGTTGCTGACAGAGAGTTACTTTGTAATGCAGATTTTGAATTTTGTTATAGCATGAGCAGAAGCAAAGACGCAATTAAATTAGGTATACATGGTGCATTTATTTTCCAGCACTGTTTGTGTGCGGAACTGGGGAAGAATATGACTGAGCATGTTTTCTTCACAACAATAAAAAAAAAAGAAAAGAATGAAAAAGCTGAGGGCTTATAGTTGCATTTTAACTAAAAGACCAAGTAATAGAGAAAAATGCCATTAAATTCATGTTTTGCCAAATTCGTGTGTAAGGCCAAAGGATGATTGACTCAGCCAGCAACAACAGAGATGGTTTTATTTCTTTGAAAGAGGAGATAAAACTAATTCAAGCTGATTAATTAACTATTCAAGCTACTAATCAACCTAGTATGAAATGAGTGCTCTCTCAAAATTTCTGCCATCCTTAAGTGCTCTGGAAGATCAAATAGGTATTAACTTTACTGTGTCTAATTTGTTTGAGGTAACTCTTGCAGTGAAAACTGAAGATTCTTGAATTCCAAATTCCTTTTTTTTCTGCCATTAAAGAAAGGAAAAAATGCTAATAAATGTGACTTAGTTACTGCATATGGTTGTTTAAAACTTGGTTTGACTGACCTCTAACTTCCAAATTCCTATAGCCCTGAAAATCTGGATCAGGTGGATAATGCAGCTGCAGCGAGTGGCCCTCCCTCTCGAAGTCGGTCAGCTGTCACACGGAGGCACAAATTTGATTTAGCTGCCCGAACATTGCTGGCACGTGCTGGTAAGGGACTGAAAGAGTTCCAAGGGCTTTCCTTATCCAGGAAATTAATAGGAGGGGGACTGGGACTTTGCATGAGTTTAGAAAACTCCTTCTCATATATGTTCCAATGTATATTTAAGATTTTCATGTGGTGATAGGTAGATTGTTTAGCAGAAGAATTAAAACAAAAAGGAAATTGGAAGTACAGCCACCTCTCTGCCATGGAAAATAAAAGTCCTGCTTTTCCGTTTCTCTCTTTTCCCACCTTGAGCGGGATTGTACCGCTCAGTGCAGGCCCACAGGAACCAGAGCCGCAGGGAAGGGATCTCCTTGCAGCAAGATCCTGGAGCACTGTATGACTTCAACTTGGATGAGGAGTTGGAGATTGACCTTGATGATGAAGCAATGGAAGCTATGTTTGGGCAAGATCTGGCTAGTGATAATGATATTCTGGGAATGTGGATCCCAGAGGTACTGGATTGGCCTACCTGGGTGTGTGTGACTGCAGCAGGGGCTGCTTTGACTTACAGCTTTTTGCATGCTTTTATTTTTAAATTTAAAGTAACGTGTGTGCTTAGAACCTGTTTGAAAATATCTTGCTAAGTGCCAGCAGTGCTTAAAATCCTCTTGCATTCTGTAGTATCACTTCTAGATTAAGAATAGTGGTTTCTTGTGTTTCTTGCTCTGCACTGCCACATGTTGTTTTCTTCTCCCTCCCCTGGAAGATGAGAACAGAACGCATATAGTTGTTCGGATGATACCAGGTGGAAATCATGTAGGTGTTCCAGATGGCTTAGCTGTGTGAGATAACAAACACAGTTGTACATGTTTCTTCTCCTGCTACTGCTAATAGTATCCAAGCTGTAGCAACATAATTTGCACTTATATCAGTTTTTCCTAATTTAATCGTGTCATGTATTCCATCCTCTGGGAAGGATATGGTGACAATCCTCACTGAATTGTTGCATAGAGCACTAAAAAAACTATTGAGGTGGAAAACAAATATAATAGCAGCACTTTGTTAAGCTTTGGATCATCCTTGTCAAATTAGACAATCAACCCATAAGACTTAGCTTTTCATCTCCTAATTATGATGCTACCTAGCTTTGTTGTGAAAGCAAGTTGCAGGATGCATATTGAATTTTTCAGAGCACTTGTTTCACTGAAACATCTCAGTGGAATTTCTGACTTTGGACAGAAATGTAATTATGAAAAATGGACTTAGTATTGAGATAAATCCTTGACTTTTGCTGATGCAAATGGTAATTTTTTGTAGATCAGTAAGTGTAAAATCCCATTGTTTGAAAGTAAAAAATGATTCTTTTCCTTTGCTAGCTCTAGCTTCAGGCAACTTCTGAGGATAACCAGCTAGAGACAATATTACAAATGAAAAGTTACACTGTCAAGAATTTTTGAGTCAATCAAACACGGTCTGCAGTGAAACTTTACTTCCAAATGTTTTTCCTGTTCTGAGATGGTCTCATAATGTCAAAAATTGTATGTTTCTGCTTTGCTTTGTACAAGTCAACCATATAAATATCACTCAGTGACAGAAATGTGCAGGGACATCCACATGCCATATAAAAAGGGCATGTTTTATATCTAAGGTGCACACACTTATTCTGTACAAATAACATGGAAAAATCTTGATGTGCAGCACGTTTGTGAATCTGAAGACAGAGAAGAAGTGGTTGTTTGTGAGCTGTGTGAATCCAGCGTGGTGAGCTTCAACCAGCACATGAAGAGGAATCACCCTGGTTGCGGGCGCAGCGCCAACCGCCAGGGCTACCGCAGCAATGGCTCCTATGTGGATGGCTGGTTTGGGGGGGAGTGTGGCAGTGGGAACCCCTACTACCTCCTGTGTGGCATCTGCAGAGAGAAATACCTCACCCTCAAGAGCAAATCTAAGACATCAGCCTCTGAAAGGTACAGAAATAGAAAACAGTGGATAAAGAAAGGAAACTAAACATAGTTATGAGCCATCAGCATTTTAAGGATTGATTTAGGAGACAAGAATTCCTAGCAGGATTTTCTGATACTTAAAATCATTCTCTGTATTCGAAAAATGCATATTTAGAAAAAAAGGTTGATTTGATATTTCTTTTTTTTAAATTAAGAACAAGGAATAATTTCTTGGGATGGTGCCTCCTTAGTGACTTTTAAAAGCTCTTTGTCAATTTTGTATGACAATTCCGATATTGTTTCTATGGACCTTGTACACATTGGTACTGCAAAGTGCTTCCCCCCCTCCATACACACTTTCATAAGCCATTTGATCTGTTTCTCTGTTATTAGACTTTTCTGGAATCATTCATAAATACATGTAGACCTAGCAGTAAAGTTAGACTAAATAGGAAACCAAATTTTAAATTGTTATATATATTTATAAAATATTAAGAGACATGCAGTAATTTTCTTTGTTATTTTTTCATACAGATACAAAGGCCAGGCCCCTGATCTAATAGGTAAACAAGACAGTGTCTATGAAGGTATGTTTTTAAGTTGTACAATGTTATGTTTTTCGAAGAGGTACTTTCATGCAAATAAACCTGAAGGTGTATTTTAAAATTTCTTCCAGTTAGATACAGTATTTTAGTTTAGGGGATTTATTTAATTCAAATCGGAAAGAAAAAGTAATCAATGACTTCTTTCCCCTGTCTTTCATGTAAGCAGCTGAAAGGGCAGACACCTAACTTGTGGTTGGTAAGGTCTAGTGAGGAGATGTTACATCCAGAACTGCACATACGAAATCTTACGTTATCTTTCTTAAGCTGCCTTTGTGGGAGAAATTAATTAGTGTAAGTCAGTGTCCCAAAAGTCTGCCGTTAGTCTTGTTCTTTGATTTTTCTCCCTTTGTCCAAGCTGAGAGTGTCCTGAGGGTGACTTTCACTTAAAACAGATTATTTCTGATGGTTTTCTGTGTAGAAAACCTTTCCTTGGTGGTTCTGTGATTTTGGACCTTTCTTTAGCTCCTGTGATCACAATTGTGTGATTTACCACATTTGTCTATTTGAAACTATGAGTGCTCCAGTACTTAGGGCAAGTCTGCTGTAGATCAAAGGTGTTCTGATTCTACTGTGTGTAGAGTGAGACAGAGCAGAGAGATCAGTTAATATAAGCTGACTTGGGTGTAAATGGTTGGCAAGTGAAGGAAGTGCCTCACTGAATTGCAGTTAAAGTGTTTTTTCTTTGTTGTTTGGAGTGGTTTTCTTTTTAAATTCCCTGGGAATGAAATGCAAAAGCTTGGGTGTTCAGTTATGAATGCTTTTTTGATAAATATGAAGATCAGAAATTTCTAACATCTGTCTTTATCATTCAGTCCTTTGGAATATGGACTTGTTACCATGATTCAAAGCATGACTGTATGCCTGCACTTTTCCTTGTACTTCAGGTTGTGGAACTGTCATGTGCTGTATGTGATGACCCCTAATGTTTGTGTTTTTAAAGAACAGCTAGTTTGACACTTCAGAGAATCTTCCATAAAGCTTTTGTACAGTATTAAGATCAAGTTGAATAGGGAGGGACAAGAGCAGGACTTTGTTTTTCTGATTTACTTTATTGTGTCTATGTCAACATCAGAAGATGAGTTTGTAATGCTGCTGTGCTGTAGATTACAGTATACATTTCATACCTTCTACTGTTCAGGGTTTTTTTAATTAATTGAAATTATTCCATATTTGAGCTTTTGCAGCCAAGTCTAATTATATTTCTCGAATTCTAGAAGACTGGGACATGCTAGATGTGGACGAAGATGAAAAGCTGACAGGGGAAGAGGAGTTTGAACTACTGGCTGGGCCTCTTGGGTTAAATGATCGACGCATTGTACCCGAACCCGTTCAGTTCCCTGACAGTGACCCTCTGGGTGCTTCAGTTGCAATGGTGACAGCCACCAACAGTATGGAAGAAACACTGATGCAAATCGGTACATTTGAAATTCATTTCATTTAAGGAAAGAGTGATAATAATAACAGCAGCAGCAGCAACAATAATGATAACAACTATCACCACCTCCTCCCCTTTGTAGTGGTGTTTTTCTGGAGGCAAGGCAGGAACATCCTGATAGTATTTCTTGCCTGCCACCATGAGGAAATTGAGACTGACTCTGTACTGTCCTTGTATTATAGGGAAATTAGAGAGAGGAGTGTGAGGCAATATGAATTGACAGAAGGATTGAATTTTGCCAATAAAACTTGTGACCATAGTCAAACAGTAGATGCCATTAACATGTTTTGCAGAACCCAATGAATGTATTTAAATTAGGACTTGAAAATAGTCCCCTCTGATGGAAAAGGAAATCAGGGGAATTAAGCTTGAGCATGTCAGATTGCATTCATGTCCCTTTGAAAATAAGGAATAATTAAATTATGGCGTGTATTTCAGGAGTGTATTTTCCTCTTGCTCATTATTGTAGTTCTGCATGTATGAAATACTGAAAAATGAATGAGTAACTTAGGCTGACTTTGCTTCTGTGCTTCTTACTGTATGATAAAGTTTTGGTTTTTTTAAACACTAATGCAAATCATTATTTCCAAGGCTGTCACGGCTCAATAGAAAAAAGTTCGTCTGGCAGGATAACCTTAGGAGAGCAAGCAGCTGCCCTGGTAAATCCACACGACCGTGTCATGGCTCTCAGAAGAGTGACAGCTGCTGCCCAAGTGCTCTTGGCAAGAACAATGGTTATGAGAGCTCTCTCACTTCTCTCTGTCAGGTTTGTGGCATCCTTGACAACATTTCCACCTTTCTTTTTGTAACCAGTTACCCAGTTCTGTTTGATAAGGATGCAGTTTCAGTTGTGGAAGTGATTCTTGTGTCTGTACTTACATAATACTGCTAAAAGGAAAAAGTTCTGTCAATTTTCTTCTTTTGATCCAAAGGCTTTTATATCAATTTCCACAGTGGTTCCAGTTGTAGCCTTGCAGCTGGCCTTGAATCCCTGGGATTGACAGATATCCGCACTTTGGTTCGTTTGATGTGCCTGGCGGCAGCAGGGAGAGCAGGACTGTCCACAAGCCCATCCACTGTGTCCAGCTCCACAGAGAGATCCAGGGGCATCCACAGCAGAACCAGCAAGCCCATCTCTTGCCTTGCCTACCTGAGCACTGCAGTTGGCTGCTTGGCATCAAACACTCCCAGTGCTGCAAAGCTGCTGGTGCAGTTATGTACACAGGTAGGACTTAAGTACTTACTTGAGACTACTTTGATTATTTGTGCTTTTACCGTCTCACCTGGGGTGAGACTGCCCTCAGTCTGAGAATCTCCTTAGAGTCCTTTTTTTATGGCTCTGCACAGGGGTATGTTTGATGGTTGGTAAAAATCAAGTAACTGTATGTGTCTTTGCTGAGTACTTTTTTCAAAGGGGCAAAATGGATATGCTTTCTCTGTTCATAGGGGTTTTTCTGTTAAGGTTTTGGTTTTTCTTAACAGAAAAACCTGTTTCTGTTTTGTTTTTTTAATTGAGTCAATTTATGTTGAGAACAGAAAAAGGAAAATCTGTAAAAACTATGCACAATTTGTGCAACCGAAAAATGTTTCTAAATTTGATAGTTCTGTTTGTTCTGATTATTTATCATCAATTATTTTCAGAATTTGATTTCTGCAGCAACTGGTGTAAATTTGACAACAGTCGATGATCCAATTCAGAGAAAATTTTTGCCAAGTTTTTTAAGAGGAATTGCAGAAGAAAACAAACTTGTCACATCTCCAAATTTTGTGGTCACTCAAGCACTTGTAGCATTGTTGGCTGACAAAGGGGCCAAACTAAGGCCAAACTGTGATAAAGCTGAAATTGAAAAGAAAGGTATGATACAGCTTTGTTTTTAAATATTAATCATTAGATCTTCAGTTACTCATTTTTTGTGTAAGGGAGAGACTTGCTAAAATAATGTATAGATACACTTCTAAAAATGCACAAAACTTACTTTGATCAAAGGAATGGTAGGGTTTATGACACACGTTTTCTTCAGAAATATGGTCTTATTCTATAATTGCATCTCTCACTGCTTCAAATATAGTCTGAACGTGTGTGTATTCAAAGTCTTAGAGCTGAGACATTGAGCCTGGTTGTGCCTCCTGATGAAATTGAGGAAGGTAACATCTGATTGCCGCTACCCAAGTGCTGTCCTGGTGTGTCTGAGGCAGAAATTTGTGCTGCCTCTGCTCTGAGAGGTCAGGGAGCCACAAAGCAACAGCTGTGCCTCCCCCCAGGCTGGTGCTGGGATAGAGAGGGAGGGACAGGGCAGTGACAGTGGCAGGTCTCTGTCAGAGGAGGCTTTTCTTGTTTAGAAAGCACTTGCTCTTTGACCAGCTGTTTTCATATGGTGGGAATAAGGTTATTTGGAATTCTATTCGTAAAGTTCTTTTTGTGAAAATTGAACTGGGGTTATCTTAGTATCAGAAGAGTGTTTTTACTATAGTTTACATGATTGCAATGTTCTGCGGAGATACTCGTTAATCTCTCGAAATGCTGGCTGTTGCTATGTTCACTTGTGTACTCATCTAGGTATCATCTCACTGTTTTGTCTAAGCAGGTTTAATTGCCCATTTGTATGCCCATCCTTGCTATGATCCTTCTGCTGTAGGCCCTCTGGAGCTGGCGAATGCACTGGCTGCGTGCTGCCTGTCATCGCGCCTGTCGTCGCAGCACCGGCAGTGGGCGGCGCAGCAGCTGGTGCGCACGCTGGCCGCGCATGACCGCGACAACCAGAGTGCGCCACAGACCCTCGCCGACATGGGCGGAGACTTGCGCAAGTGCTCCTTCATCAAGCTTGAGGCTCACCAGAACAGGGTAAGCACGGCTTCCCCGCTGCACCTGCTGCCCTCCTCTCTTTGGCAGAGCACAAAAAAGGGAAAACAGTATTGTTAACACTGACTGAAGTTATTTCCCACAGGAAATAATTTTTTGGAGAAAAAGTTATTGCTTGATGTAAGTTATTGCACCTCTGATGCACAGAAATGTTCAGCTTCTTGGAGGCTTCAGTTTAAATGGGTCATGAAAATGTTCTCATGGTATCTAAAGTCAGCAGAATCACACTGAGTATTTCATTAGATCTTAATTTGCATTAATTTTTCTATCAAGTTTGTGCAGTATTCTGTGCAATAGCAGCCTGTGGAGCATGGCATCCCTATCACGCCTGCTTAATTGCAGTAAATAATGCTGTAAAAGTAGAAAAATAAATCTAGTTTGGTTGTTACAGGGTATTTCAATCACTGTCTCATTGGTTAGTGTTTGCTTAATATTAGTGAGCATACATACCCAGGTTTTAAATTCCAGTTTTGCCATGATTATTTTGGTATTCGTAGGTCATGACATGTGTTTGGTGCAATAAAAAGGGACTTTTGGCAACAAGTGGGAATGATGGCACCATCAGAGTGTGGAATGTGACAAAGAAGCAATATTCATTGCAGCAGACCTGTGTGCTCAACAAGCTGTAAGTTGATTCTTACAATAGCCGGATATTTAAATTAATCTGTAATTGTGCAATATACTGCAGGATTGGCTGTTCTCATTATCTTCTGCACTTAAAATCTCTCATTTGATTTCTGTTGCTGTGTTTATGGCATGCAAAATAAATTAAATAGCTTAAACCTGAAAACAGAACTTTAATGTTGACCTGGTAAGAGTCTCCATGAAGAGATCATGTCAATGCTGTTTAAAAACATCCTTAATTAATTGGTATAAGGAGATGTGGGTAAAATAAAAATGATCTGGGACTGCTATATAGCAGAAAAGTGAATATCCCTTCAGTGGGTTCCAGTGGACAGCTCCAGCATGTAACATGATCATTGCAACTCTGGTCATTTGATTCGAGTGTGAAAAAAGAATTTTGACTTCTGAGGAACAGACAGGAACTAAATGTAATTCTACATGAATGTCTTGGAAGTACTTTTTTGTCATTTGGATGTGTCCAAAAAAGAAGAAAGCAAAAGGAAGGATTAAAATCTTAATTATTTAGTGAAGCATAGGTGGAAGAATGAAGAAGCAATAGTGAACTACTAGATTGTTTTGTGACAGTTTTCTCGTTGTTGGCTTAGTTCTTGTTTGCTTGCTGTTGTTACATGTGGCCTTAAAAGGAGGAACTAGAATGATATAATAGTATTATAGCCTTCGTTGTTCTGGTACTAAAAGCAGTAAAAAATGCTGCTGTTGTGTATGACTTTAAGGGCAATTAAAGATTTTTGTGGCCCTGTTACATTTAAGCGAAGCAGACTTTAAAATGGAGTTTTAGAACCATGTAACAAGAGTGTAACAGGAAGAAGAGTTTAAAGTAGAATTGATAGCAAGATGTCTCTTTCATTCCTTGTCCAAGCTGTTGTTTCATTTTATGACTTTCCAGAAATTTTTGCCTTTGCTGAAGATGTTATATTTGAGAAATATGTAGGTAAAGAATTTCCATTTGAAACCTAACTTGAAATTTCTTTGAAATAAGTAATATCTCATTCTGTAATTTGGAGTGGTTTTAGAGGGAATGTAGTACTGTGAGCAGAAAAATGTGTTATGTAAATCTGCTGTGATGGCGGCACTCCAGGTTCTAGCTCAGATATTTTTTTGAGTGCTAGGTTTTCCTGTCTGCCTGAAGGAAATGCCCTCTTAATTTCATTCTTTTATTCTATTACAGAGAAGGTGACTCTGAAGAAGGTCTGGGGTCACCCAGTGACCTTAGTTTATCTCTTGTCTGTTGGAGCATAAGTGGCAAGTACCTGGCTGGAGCTACAGAAAAGATGGTAAACATCTGGCAAGTCAATGGTACGTCCTGAGCTCCCTGTGGGCACTTCCGGGTCCAATATACTTCTAGGGGAGCTGCCAAGTCATTGCGTGTTTGTTTACCCCAGTGTTTAACTATCCAGTTAAAATGCCTACCATCTCTCATAGTGTCTTGTGAACCAGTTTAGTCTGAGAAAGGCACTAATCCCAAGTGGATATGTGATACACATCTTTGAGAGGAAGACTTTTAATCTCTGTAATTTATAGTATTGAAGCTTCATTTTGTTGCTTTGCGCTTACCAAAGTCACCAGTTACCATGCCTATGGTAATAGAAAATCCCCAGAAAAAGTATAAATTTACTGGGTACTGAAGAATTCAGCTTCCTTCCATAACAGAACTACCTACCATGAATGATAATTGAGATTTGTTACCTAGATTTTATGGCTGCAGACATTAGTGAACCATTGCTTTATATTCTTGTAACTTAGCTGAATTTGTAGCATGTCCTAGCTCTCAATAAGGTCTCTTGGTTGTGTTTTTTGGGTTTTTTTGGGGTTTTAATTTTTTTTTGTGTGTGTGTGTGTGTGGGGGGGGGGTTTGGGGGGTTTTTTTTTTTTTTTTTTTGGTTTTTTTTTTTTTTTTTTTTGGGGGTTTTTTGGGGGTTTTTTTTTTTTTTTGGTTTTTTTTTTTTTTTTTTGGTTGGGCTTTTTGGGGGTTTTTATTTCTTTTTTTTATTTTTTTTTACCGTGGAAAGTATTATTATTTTCTTTTCTTTATGAAGTAGTTTTAAGAGACTTTTTGATCTCCTAGGAGGAAAAGGCTTATTAGATCTTCAGCCTCACTGGGTATCTGCTCTAGCCTGGCCAGAAGAAGGGCCAGCTGCCACATGGACAGGAGATGCTCCAGAATTGTTGTTAATTGGGCGCATGGATGGGTCTCTGGCTCTTATTGAAGTTGTGGATATATCAGCCATGCACCGGCTGGAACTGGAACACTGCTACAGAAAGGATGGTAATAGACTGCATCAGTATTTGAAATTAAAATTATGAACACACTACCACTTTTTATTAAGAAAGTATATAATCATTTTTAGTTATTGCTCATGGGATATGATTTCTGGTTCATGGGACCAGAAGAGTCTGTGGGATCTCTATCTCTGATTCCCCCACAGCAGAGGCAAACAGTTTGTAGTAATCTGCTAAAATCATGCCATTTCTTGCCATTGTGGACAATACTCAGTAGAGATCCCCTGCGGTGTCTGCTCTGTCTGCATATAGCATGCACTGTGTCATTTGAATTCCTCAATGATTGCCATTTTTCCTTTATAGTTCCAGTCCCAGAGGACATCAGGTAGCACATCTTTGGTGGTATTGTGTGGTTTTGCATACTGCTTCTTCAGGAAGCTTACAGATTTTTTTTTTTTTTTTTTTTTGGCAGAGTCAAGTGAAGCAATATCTTTTTGCTAAGGAAAGCAAGTTGTTTTCAGAGCACTTTTTAGAAACCTGTCTTGAATAAGATTCAGTCTCCCCTTTTTCTTTGAGCTGGTGTAGTTCTTTTCACTATACCAGGAATATAAAGTCAGTAATTTTCATAAAAAGAAGAATGAGAAAACCAGTACAAAATAATCTCAACAGCTGTCATTACAGTGACACTCAGTTTTATCTTTATCCTATGAATTCCAGAAAATTTTCAGACCCAGAATATGTTAAGTGATCTTGATGGTGGTGGACCTTGTTGTGTACTTCATAGTTTAGACAGCTGCACTGCAAAAACCTCTTTGGTAGGAGTGGAGGTCAGTTTAGTTTAATGAATGTTTGTCTTGTCTGTTCGTGAAGTGTCTGTCACGTGCCTGGCCTGGTTCAGTGAAGACACACCATTTGCTGTTGGCTATTCAGATGGAAAATTGCTCTTTGGAACAAAGGAGCCAACTGAGAAAGGAGGAGTCATTCTCGTCGATGCACATAAGGTAGAGCTGGTCTTTCTTAAACTAATGTGGAATTTTTGTAGGTAAAATCTGTTTAAGCTGTTTTCTCTGAAAGCTGTTTATAAAGACAAATGCAGATTATTTTAAAAACTCACACATTTCTGATACACATATTAATATAATGTACTCTAAAGGAACAGTCTACCAAATGTAAAAAAAAAAAAAAGGTAAAGATAAGCTTGATATTCTCTTTGCTGTCAGACACTGTGAAGTGTATGTACATACAGTGATAGAAGTGAATTAAGCACACCGCTGTGTATTGACTGGATTTAAAAGACTAATTGTTTGACTTGGTAAAAGTGCTCATAATACATTTTAATTTTGTTCATGTCACATGTTTTTTGTTTAGCTTCCTGTGCAAAGCAAAAGGTGTTTTTCTAAATATGCGTTTGCAAAGGTTTAGAACTTTTCCTTGGCCATTGTGTACTAATGAGTCATTAGTAGTCCATATAATATTTGTGAGGCTTAGAGCAGAATTTCTCAAATGCAGGTGTGATAAGCATCTTGAGTGCTTCCAAGAGCTGCTCTGGGTGTGTGAAGCAGGGCAATCCCAGAAGGGAGCACACTTTGGCAATAAATCTATACTTGTGTTCTTACTATGGGCTGTCTTCCTTTCCTACCTCAGATTCAAAGCTACATCTGGGGAAAAATAATCATGAAGGGTTTGCAGTGAAAAGAAAACATCTTTTTCTATGTTTCCCATATAGTTTCTTTCAGCAAACTTTAAAAAGTCTTTTAAATTTAATAGTTCTGAAATGTATCACTATGACTTTATAGTTGCAACTCGCTGCCTGTGGTTTATATGATAGTAAATTTTTTTGTTATTAGTAATTAAAACAATAACATTAGCTCTGAGAGTTAAATTTCCCCCTCACTGCTGTGTTACTTCATACCAACTTTTCATTTTTTTAAATCCAATAGGATATGGTTGTTAGTATGAAGTGGGATCCAGCTGGTAAGATTCTCCTGACCTGTGCCAAAGAGGAAACAGTGAAGCTCTGGGGGTGTCTGGGAGGCTGCTGGAGGTGCCTGCACTCCCTGTCTCACCCATCCCTGGTGAATGGCATTGCCTGGTGTGCTCTCCTAGGGAGAGGAGCCAAGGCCCAGCTCCTGTTAGCTACGTAAGTCATTGTTTTGTTGATGTTTCTGTAGTTCTTTTGCATGTCTTTACTACCAGTCTGTAGTGTCTATAGCAAAGGGTTTGGTCTTTTAAAAATATTATTCCTTCAGTAAGTCAGTTGCCATGAGATTCGTGAAGTTCCAGAATTTAAATAAAAGAGTGACCCTGGTTGTGTTACCAGCTGTTTTCTTCATGACCTGGGGGTGCTGGTCCTGCTCGGAATTTTTTTGCTTCATCCAAGTATTTTTCCTGACAATATGTTGTTAGTAGAAATGGAAAAGCTACAGGATGTGAGGAATAGGAAAAGAATGCATTTACCCATTGGGAACAGGCCCTTCTACTTTAGATCAATTGATGTAATGTAGTTTTACAGGAAGGTGGTGAAGACTACTGGTATATAGGTTAATACCAGAGCACTGATATTCTGTTAGTTAATAGCTTTATTTTGTTTTTCTTATGTCGCCCGACATGCTTTAGGGGATGCCAAAACGGTTTGGTGTGTGTCTGGACTGTTCCTCAGGACATAGTAGTCACATTGCAGTCCAGCTCAGCTTCCTCAGAAGGATGGTGGGAGCAAGAAACAAGTGCCAAGGTAAAAGGAAGAGCCTTGATGTGCAAGAAATTCTCTTTGCTCATAGTGAAGTTGAGAGAGGAGAAAAGTGTGAGCGAGTTACTTGAATCTCAGTGTTTTCCAAGAGAAGAAATTTGCTAAAAAGTAGTTTGCGTTGCATTTGTGTATGTGTAGGCATTTTCAGAACAAGAAATTGAAAAATGTATTTAATATTAAGGCTAAATATGATATTTTGATCTGTTTTTTTTCCTTTAAAAGTTTGATCAATTTATCCTAAAATTTAGTGAGGGTTCAAAGATTTTTGTAGATAAAGAGTGAATGTTATTTTCACCTACATAAGTTGTAATATAGTCATTAATGTTGATGATATTTCTTAAGGGGAGAAAGGCTAGTAATGTGATCAAGATATCTATAAAATATTGTCATGGTCCTGGGGGTTTTAAAATTACTTAGTAGACCTTCACCATTTGTGTGGATGATCAGTATATATTGGAGAATATGAACACTGTCATGCTGCTCCCTTTCCTGGAGGTAGTGCAGTGTTCCATAAGTGTGCAATTGCTTGCAGGATGGATACAGGAAGGCAGTGGAAGTGAAGTGTGTGTTCCAGCTGAGAGGACACATCACTCCTGTCCGCACTGTTGCTTTCAGTCCTGATGGGCTGGCATTGGTGTCTGGAGGCCTTGGTGGCCTCATGAATATCTGGTCTTTACGGGTAAGATCATCTTTGGTGTGGCTTGATTCTCATTCATAATAAGAGTATCTGAGGTGGTCAAGGTATCAGACCAGCTTCCACCCCAAGCATGTGTTAGATGCATTAAAGAAAGCATGATGTAAAATAATGTTGCAACATCATAAATAGTAAAGTATAAATTGAAATTGTACTTAACATTGAAGTACTTTGTATTTATGATTCAGTACTGATTGACTCTGTAGGTTTGGTCATGTTAGGCTTTGTGGAACCAGCCACTTTATAGTTAATCCTCTTATGTTGAGGATTCTTTAAATAGACAGATAATGTGCATTATTAAACAATTCTAAATCCTTAGTTATATTATCTCCTTAGTATGATAAAAATGAGGGGTTTCTGCTTTTAGGTTAAGCAATTCAGTTTTTAAATAGTTATTGAAAACTTGTGAGAGTATGTGTATACACTTGAACAGAACTGTAGTTGTGTCTGCACTTGACTCCAACCTCTTCTCTCCCTAGGATGGTTCAGTATTGCAGAGTGTTGTGATAGGATCTGGAGCTATCCAGACTGCAGTGTGGATCCCTGAGGTTGGAGTAGCTGCCTGTTCTAACAGATCGAAGGTGAGACAGAAATGTTTGTTTCTGGCCCCTATGGAAACCAAGATGGTTGGTGATAAATCAATGGAGCTGAATAATCCCGCTTTGTGAATTTTTAATTTCTAACGTGCCATGTGACTGCTGTTGAGCAGGACGTGTTGGTGGTGAACTGCACCTCAGAGTGGATCTCTTCCAATCACGTGCTGGCGACGTGCAGGACTGCACTGAAGCAGCAGGGAGTTCTGGGCTTGAACATGGCTCCGTGCATGCGCGCGTTCCTGGAGCGCCTGCCCGTGATGCTGCAGGAGCAGTACGCTTATGAAAAGGTATGAATAATGCAAATGTTTAGCATTCATGGCTGACTTGAATTCACTGTTTAGATCTTAGCTGGTTTAAGTCTTTCACCAGAGAACCCAGAAGATTTTCCTATATTCTACTTGAAATATCTTTCACTATTCTCAAAGCTGGTAGTCTCCTTATTTGAAAATATTTAAAATATTAGAAAAACTTCAATTAAGCACGGAGGGAAGGTATTGTTCTACAGGACTAGCTTTTCAGGACTTGTGATTTGAAGTGATTGATGTGTGTTTCTAACTGGGTATTCCCTTTCTCTCCCTGCTGCCCTGCCAGCCCCATGTGGTGTGTGGGGACCAGCTGGTTCACAGCCCCTACATGCAGTGCTTGGCATCCCTGGCCGTGGGGCTGCACCTGGACCAGCTGCTCTGCAACCCTCCTGTGCCCCCTCACCACCAGAGCTGCCTCCCTGACCCCTCTGCCTGGAACCCCACAGAATGGGCATGGCTTGAGTGCTTCTCCACTACCATAAAAACTGCTGAAGCCTTGGCCAAGGGAGCTCAGTTCCCAGAGTCCTTCACTGTCCCAGACCTGGAGCCTGTTCCAGAGGATGAGCTTACTCTCCTGATGGTAAAAGTTGATGTATTGTCTCAACAACCAAGAGTGCCATTACTGAGCACGTGGTATGATGCAGTGAATATCTCTGAACTGTAAACATTTATATTTAGTAACTTAAGCATCAGCAGTAAGTTTATTTTTTAATTAATTGGTTAGAATATGCTGTTAAGATTGCTCTGTGTGTGTGTAATGAGTGCAAGTTAGATGCATATTGAAATACAAAACAATCTGAAACTATGACAGTAATTTTCATATGCGACAGGAAGAAATGCAGAGCTTTGTAGTGCTATTTTAAGAGTAACATTTTGTCACATTCCCACACCAAATTATTTTGCTAGTCTCAATTTTCTTCGTGACTTGTTATGTAAACCAAACCAGAAATTTTTGATTAAGATTTTTTTTATAAGCTAGCTTATAACATTTCAAGCCAGTGTTTACTATTGAAACTTCAAAAAGCCATATGCATTAGTAAGTAGAAAAAGATTACTTCATCATGAATTTCGTTTTTCTTTCATTGATTTGGATCGCAAGTTGTGGATAACAGTGTCATTGCTAGTCTGCACACATTTGTTCTTATTGCTGAATTGTTTAGAGTAATTTAAATAATGTTCTTAGGAAAATATGTATTGTATAACAGAAAAATAATGTGCATTTCTTGAGCTGAATGTGTTAAATGTGGCTTTTGGTATGTAGGATAACAGTAAGTGGATCAATGGCATGGATGAACAAATCATGTCTTGGGCAACGTCAAGGCCGGAGGTCAGTAAAATTGGTGATTTGGAGGGTTTGGGGTATTTTGGAGGGGCTTTTATTGTTCTGAGATGTGGCAAGCTGTTGAAAATGCTCATGTTCTAAAGCCTCCTTTCATGCTCTTCCCTAGGACTGGCACTTGGGAGGCAAATGTGATGTGTACCTGTGGGGAGCAGGACGGCATGGGCAGCTAGCAGAAGCTGGCAGAAATGTCATGATCCCAGCGGCAGCACCTTCATTCTCCCAGGCCCAGCAGGTGATCACTTAGAACCAGTCATGATTTCAACATTTGCCATATACTGTTTGTACAGCTTTTCAAAATCCCTCTCTTAAATGTCTTTTCAACGTGTTTGAATTAACATTTGAGTATCTCGAAACATGGGTTTCACTAAAAACAAAATCTTAAATTATATGACAAATTCAAACCAAGAAGCCGCTGAAATCTGGCAACACAGAATTATTTTATATGAGCATGATTTGAAAATAGCTGCACGGACTTTCACATAATACATGTGTGGCAGTTTTGTTTTCTGAATTAACATTGACTTGATAGTATATTGTCTTGATATAATTGCAATGAAATTAAAAGGAAATGGTGCACTGTAATGCAAGTATTGCATCATTGCTGAGTTTAACATACAACTTGTTAACATTCCTTCATGTTTTTCTAACCTAGGTGGTTTGTGGTCAGAATTGTACTTTTGTCATCCAAGCCAATGGCACGGTTTTGGCTTGTGGTGAAGGGAGCTATGGGCGACTGGGACAAGGAAATTCTGATGATCTTCATGTCTTAACTGTCATTTCAGCACTGCAAGGTAAAACTCTTGGGTTTGAGAGGAATCCAGTGATGCAGCACAAATAGCATTTTGGTAGTTAGTATAATTGTTTCTGCTGATGCTCTTGTGCAGATTTAATCATTAAAATACTGTAGTTTTTAATTAAAAATTTGAAACAGATAAACAAGATCTTCATATTTCTTTAAGATTTAAATAGCAGTATGTTAAAATTCCTTAATTTTAAGAAGGCTTCAGGGAAAACTGCTCAAATTAGGAACATTTAATTTCAAAACTAATGGCAGGGCAGAATCCCAAGTTCTCCATAAGAAAACAAAGGTTTTGTTCAAAATAAAAGTAAAATAATTGCTATAAAAAGAAGCCTTATTGCAATTTGTTCTTTTCCCCAGACCTAATTGGCTGCCACAAGGCACACATGGATAAATGTATGTAAGAGTCTGTGATGCGAAGTTTTTTTTCTCACTTGTCTTTGCCAGGCTTTGTTGTGACACAGCTGGTGACCTCCTGTGGGTCCGATGGACATTCCATGGCTTTGACAGAGAGCGGGGAGGTCTTCAGCTGGGGAGATGGGGACTATGGCAAGCTGGGCCATGGGAACAGTGACAGGCAGCGCAGGCCCAGGCAGATCGAGGCTCTGCAGGGAGAAGAAGTCGTGCAGGTTTCAAAATATTTCTGCCTCCTTCCAGCTGCAGGCCTGGGGAACCCATTGCTGTAGAGCTGCATGAAAACAGCAACTTGTTACTTTTCTGGGCTTTAAGGAATTAAGGTGGTCATTTCCAGTTAAAGAGTGTCAGTACCACCGAGATACTAATCGACAGTTGGTACTGGAGAGGACTAGAAATAGAAAAAGCATGGAAGAAAAAGGTGATTTAAGGATGGTCAAAATTGCTGACTTGATTTGGAAGCTTTGCTTTGTCCTTGTCAGGTGACTTTGACTTAAAAAACTGGTTGCCAAGACCTCCTCCTAAGTACTAATAATGCACAACACCATATTTGATTTTGACCGGCGGTTTCTTTATAAAAAAATTAGATAATCACAGAGCAAATTCTTCATGCAAATATCCTCCAGTTCTCCTTCATAACATTGCCATTGAAAAGAGTTAAGAGATGAGTTGCTGGAGAATTTGTTAATACTAAAATGCCTGTATTTTAGCTCTTTAAAAAGGAAATAGTTTAGGGTCAAGAAAGGCCATTACATATGTACATGTAATAGTCAATATAAACTTCCACCCAAACTAAAATGTGTGTAAAAATAATGCTTATTCTACTTCCAGATGTCATGTGGCTTCAAACACTCAGCTGTGGTGACAGCAGATGGCAAACTTTTTACATTTGGAAATGGTGATTATGGTCGATTGGGACTTGGAAATACTTCCAATAAGAAACTTCCAGAAAGAGTGACGGCGCTGGAAGGTTACCAGATTGGCCAGGCATGGTTTATCTAAAATTAGCAATGTATCCTCGTTTAAAGCTCATGTTTTTAACATTTTTAAGTGTTCAGTTGTGGTTTTCTAACCTTGGCTTTTATTTTGAATATGATGACAGAGTTTGACCATGCATGATTTTTTTTTAAATAATTACTTTCCTGACTCTTTTGATCCTCTTTGTGCAAAACTGCCCATGTTTTTAACATTTTAACATATCAAGGCTTAGGCATTTTTAAGCATGAATTCGTGAGATTTTCTGCATTTTAAAGCAGGGAATACCATAATACTATGCTTTGGTTCTGTGAGCTGAGAGAAAGCAAGTATTGAGAAAATACTGCTGTATTTTTTCAGTCCTAAGAGTCTTTAAGACATTGCTTATTAGTAAGCAATGGAAGTTCTAGTGGTTTTACAGGAATAGTTCATTTTTAAAAGAGTTTTTCTTCTTTTAGGTAGTTTGTATGTTTGAGTCAGTAAGTCAGCAAAAGCAGTGATAATAACATTATTTCTCTCACCCAGGTGGCCTGTGGCCTCAATCACACTGTGGCTGTGTCAACAGATGGCTCAATGGTTTGGGCTTTTGGAGATGGAGACTATGGTAAACTTGGTTTGGGAAATTCCACTGCAAAGTCCTCACCACAGGTTAGATTCCCGGGGAAATGATTACTTGCATAAACTTTCGGTGCTGTTAATGGTGTTACATAGCGTTGAGAGTGTGATTTCCAGATGTTATTAATTCCATGCTATTGTTACACAATCTGACACAAATAATTCTTATGACACATTATGCTGAGCCTGGTACTGTCAAGAATTGCTTGTACATCATAGTGGCTGTGTCCCAATAGCAGTACAAATAGTAAAAATATGGGGCTTATCTTAGAGAAGAGAGATTTCTTCTTTTGGAAACTGGGGAGAAGGTTGTTTACACACCCATCTACTTCTTCCCATGCCACTCTCCCTCACTCCCAGAAAAAAAAAAAAAGGTATTTTGCATCGTTGTACATAGAATAAGGCCTCTTTCCACTGGAAAAAAAATGTATTTCTGTTTCATGTATTAATATCCAAGTGTTAATTAAAATAATCCTACCATGTGTGTGCTGCACAGTGGGAATAAAAAAATTTCTTTTTTGGAAGCAGGTGATACAGATTGAATTTGTGTTTGCTTTCTGTTTATATCCTTGTAATACGATAGCTGGTTTCCCTTTCACTTTACCCCATAGAAAGTGGATATTCTTTGTGGAATTGGAATAAAAAAAGTTGCCTGTGGAACTCAGTTCTCTGTTGCGCTCACAAAAGATGGTCACGTGTATACTTTTGGCCAAGGTAAGACAAACTGCGCTTTGGACATTTCCGTGTATAGGCTTGTGCATATTGTAGGTGAAAAAGAAAAATATTAAAACATATTTCTGAGACTGATCTAATGCTATCTTTTAGAAACTGCCCTAATCTAAATTTTAACATCCAGATTTTTACCTCTGTTTGTTCTGTTGATCTCAGAACAGCCTTTCATTTTACTAATTTGCTTTTGAAGAGCATTTCCTAAAAGTTCATTAAATTTAACGCATCCAAAACCACTGGGTTATTGCAAAGTTTATGTTGTCTAATTAAGCGCACATACTTACACACTCTTAACAATGTGGGCAGGATGATTTCTATGTGCATTGAAGGAAACATGCAGAAACTTCTGAAGTCAGTTAATTCATGTTTGTTATAAACCCATGCATTTATATCTAGAGGCCTTGGTTTAGTAGAATTTGGTCTTGTTTCGGACTGGCCGTGGACACTTGTAAATAAGCACTCGTAGGCAGCACTGGTTTGCAGGGAACACCCACGCCCTTTGTCCCTAAAGGGTTCCCCTTGTGTCCTAGCCCCAGGACTGTACAGAACTGCTGTCTGTCCCTCCTCTGCTTGTGCCTGTAATGAAATCCCCCTGAGTGCTGCTTTCCCCTGGAGCCTGGTGCTTGCCCTTGCAGATCGCCTGATTGGGCTGCCCGAGGGCCGCGCCCGCAACCACAACCGGCCACAGCAGGTGCCGCTGCTGGCCGGGGTCTTCATTGAGGACATCGCTGTGGGTGCTGAGCACACGCTGGCCCTGTCCTCCACGGGGGACGTCTACGCCTGGGGCAGCAACTCCGAAGGCCAGGTATGCCCTGTTCTCTGCTCCTGGAGAGAGCCTCTTGCTGCCCTTCACAGCTGTGCTGGGCATGCTTTCCCTTCGGTGGAAAAGAAAGATTTGGTTTTCCTTCCCTCCTTCACCCTTTTGCATGATCATGTTTTAGGCAATTTCCATTTTTTTCTTGTTCACTCTCTGTGCTCTTCCATGCTGCTTGTTTGGGAAAGCATTCAAAACATGCTGCCCAAATTACTTTAATCCAAACTTTTTTAAAGATTGCACATTTTCTTCTAATTCTTAAGCTGTCATCAATCTTTTCAACATAATAAAATTTATGGTTGGTGTCAATCACATTTTTTGAACTCTTTAGATGCTTTTCGTAATGAAAATATAAATGAACCTTTTTAAAGGAGTGATTTTTTTTAAGTCAGAAAAAAATTTAGTAAATGAGAAATTCTCCTCCTTCACCACATATATAAGTCAAATTTTTCAAGTGCAGACTACGAATTTAAGAGTCTCTTAATGTATTAGCTGCTGGTGTTTCAGGAAGTTTGGGCAAACTTCATCTGGAGGTGTTCTAGGATTGAGTTTTTGAAAAGGCTGGTTGAGCAAGGTTTTTGGAATAATTTTTGAAGAACTTCTTTGATGTGTTTTTTTAAAATTACTTTTATTTGAGTTTTTTTTAGTGGTACTTTGTATTTTTGGAAGAGAAGAAGTAGTGTAAAAATGTCAAGAAATAATTCTGAAAGCTGTTTATATTAGTTTCCTTACGGTTCATAAGGAGGATTTGGGGAAAAAATATACTTTCGTGATATGAAATTTTTAACTCACAGAATATAAAATTAGGATATGATATGAAACTTGGTGAAAAGTCACAACAACTTCAGTAAATTTCCTCTTTACACAAACTGTGTTTTCATAAAGCAGGATTTGCATTCTAGAACAAAAATGCTGTTTAAATAGCACAGAGGAGAGGTAGGACCTTTGTTGTCTATGGATGAGAGAATGCAATACAGGAACTTAGCAGCATGGATCAGACCCTCAGTCCAGGAAAGATTTTTCAAGAAGTCTCCAGCTGCTTTCAGGTCTCTTTGACACCTGGATCTGTTACTCTCGTTGGGTGCAGGTACAGTATTTTGTCAAAAATAAAAGGTTAAAAATATATATATGGCAGATACTTTTTATCACAATATAAGCTGTAAACAAATATGATTTTTTTACCATCTGCTCTGAATTCATGTTTGGAGAGGTGTACAAATGTCGTCAGTTGTTTTCTGTTGATTTTGGCAGCTGGGGCTTGGCCACACCAACCACGTGCGGGAGCCCACGCTGGTGACGGTGCTGCAGGGGAAGAGTGTGCGGCAGATCTCAGCTGGCCGCTGCCACAGCGCAGCCTGGACAGCTCCGCCTGTCCCCCCTCCAGCTCCAGGTGAGCAACTGAGCTTTTGTCTGGCCTTTATTTTTCAGTCCTGGTGTCTCCTGGGGTTGTGAGCATGATAAGACTTTCTGAATATTTAGGGTAAAATTGGTTTTGTTTTATATCCACACCTTGTTTTGTTTGATATCCAAATTCTTACTCTTGTTGGCTTCTCTCATGGTTTAACCCCAGTAGGCAGCTGAGCACCGTGGAAGCTACTGTGAGGAAAACCAGCTTAACCCCAGCCAAAGCAATACAGCTCTGCTTTCTCTGACAGTACTTGGTTTCTCTCTTGGCAGGTGTTTCAGTGCCTTTGCAGCTTGGTTTGCCTGATGCCATTCCACCCCAGTATGGGGCACTGAGAGAAGTGAGCATTCATACAGTGAGAGCAAGGCTGAGGCTGCTGTACCATTTTTCTGACCTCATGTACTCTTCATGGCGATTACTTAACCTCAGTCCCAATAACCAGGTAAAATTCCATTTGAAAAAACTGGCTTGGCCGTGTTGTTCTGCTAGAGAGTGTCTGACCAGATACAGATGGACCTTAATAATAGGTTCTGTAACTTTTTTGTTAAAAAAAAATGAAAATTAATAATTCCAGAATAAAGCAAACTTTGAGAAGGTATTGCTTTACATTTTCACTTACGCTATCACTGACAAGTCAATGTTCTGATTTCCAAAAGCTTACTAGCCTCAAAACTAAAACCAAAAAAGTGCTGACCTGTTTCCTGAAATACTGAAGTGCCAGTCAGGGTTTATTCTGTAAAGAATGGAATTATATCCTTTATTGATACATTTATTCTCATTCTTGCTTTATTGCAGAACAGCACAACTCATTACAATGCTGGAACGTGGGGGATAGTGCAGGGACAGCTGAGGCCCTTGCTGGCACCACGGGTGTACACCCTGCCCATGGTGCGCTCCATAGGCAAAACCATGGTGCAGGGCAAGAACTACGGGCCCCAGATCACTGTGAAAAGGATTTCCACCAGGTCAGTGCTGCTCTCACAGGCCTTGGGTACACCTCCTGGGCATACTGAGATTCATACATTGCCTTCTGTTTTGGCTTTCTGAACGGTCTCTGGACAGCTTTGTTGATGGAGTGACTCAGAGCCTTTACATGACTGTGAGTTACATTTGTGGCTGTGTCTCTTTCCCCCCAAGGGGTCGGAAGTGCAAGCCCATTTTTGTCCAGATAGCAAGGCAAGTGGTAAAGCTGAATGCATCAGACCTTCGCTTACCCTCCCGTGCCTGGAAAGTGAAACTGGTTGGAGAAGGAGCTGATGATGCAGGTGGAGTGTTTGATGACACCATTACAGAAATGTGTCAGGTACATCTGTAAATGTTTTGGAAGTGTGTAACAGGAATGTATCACAGTGCAGTCCCAAGAAAAAAAACAACATTGTAGCCTGACATAAAGACAGGTCTTGAAATAAACATGTCTTTACCACTTAAAATTCTCCTACCGTGTTTACTTTCAGAATTTTATATTAATTTCTAAGGAATGATCATCACTACAGTGAAATATTCTGTCTTGTAATGCTATAATGTCTTAATAGTTCTTTCATAAGTTTGCTTTCCCTAAGAAGGCTTTTTTTGTTGTTGATTTTTAAGGAACTGGAAACTGGAATAGTAGACCTGCTTATTCCTTCCCCAAATGCCACAGCTGAAGTAGGGTACAATAGGGATAGGTAAGTTGTCCAGGACTTGCTTTTATTACAGATAGTTGTGGAAGAAAATCCTAATCTTCTATTGACTGTTTGAAACCAAATGATAAGACTTCATGATTGTCTGTAGTATATCTTTTCCTTCAGGGTGTGTTGCCACTTCATTGTTGAGCCAGGGCATGACTTTAACAAGGGCTTGCTGGATTGCTGATGGCAGAATTCAAAGTAGCATGAAGATGCCAGGCTTTGTGCTCAGGAGTTCTGCCTCTCTCAGCCTCCAATATTTTAACAGCTAAAATAACAATAATCTTATTTGGACAACTTTTGCTGTTAAGTGTGCTGGCAGTTACTGTGCTGTGCTTAGAACTGTTTTCCCTTTTACTTCTAATGAAGTAGCATAGAAATAATACTATTTTCACTGCTTTTTTGTCCTTTCAGGTTTCTCTTTAACCCTTCAGCATGTTTAGATGAACATCTGATGCAGTTTAAGTTCTTGGGCATTCTCATGGGTGTAGCTATTCGTACAAAAAAGCCATTAGATCTTCATTTGGCTCCAATGGTCTGGAAGCAACTTTGTTGTATCCCACTCATCTTGGAGGATTTGGAGGAGGTAGATCTGCTCTATGTGCAGACCCTCAACAGCATTCTTCACATTGAAGACAGTGGGATTACTGAAGAAAATTTCCATGAGGTAAGATTAAAAAGTCAGTAGTTTTAGATTTATTCTGAAAGCAGTTAGTTTCTGAGATTGACCTTCACATCAGTATTCCTATAATTTCAATTTCCATTCTTGGAATGGAAATGTATGTATTTAGAATAGTTTGTGATCTTACTATATGTAATTCTAGATTACTTGTAGTAAAACACTATACTTGGATCACTGGAGTGACTTATGATTTTCCTGTTTTGCATAACAGATGATTCCTTTAGATTCTTTTGTTGGCCAAAGTGCTGATGGTAAAATGGTTCCCATAATTCCTGGAGGGAACAGTATCCCACTTACCTTTTCAAACAGGAAAGAGTATGTGGAGAGGGCAATTGAGTACAGACTCCATGAAATGGACCGGCAGGTAAGAACCTCGTTGTAACCTGACCCCATTGTTAGTGGGAATAGGGGGTGATTTGTGCCTATTTCCATTACAGTTTATTCAGTGATAAGAAAAGCTTGGCTTTCTGAATCTTTCTGGGTCTCTGTGTTTTATTCTTCCCCACAAACTGTTTTGGCCCTTTTAAAAAAGTTAGTCTTGTTTTTTCTAAGTAATTGCTCAGTTGGCAGAAGAGCATTAGAAATCAGAGCTGGTCTTTCATTTGAGTAGCCCCACTTGAGAAAAAGACGTGCAGTTTTGCATGCTGGGTACTCTGACTGGACATGTGAACAACACAGAGACTGACTAAAGTAAATTTTATTGGCAAACATTTGTTGAACTTGAAACTGTTTCTCTTTTGTTATAACACAAATGCAATATTTCATGCAAATATTTCTGCAAATATTTAATGGTATGTTTTGGGAAGTGCTCATTACCTATTTGCATGGTTCTTTTTATTTTGTCATTTGTATAGGGACCCTTGTAAAAGCAGTAGTTAAAGATGTCTGTGTGATATTACCTGCATTAGAAAACAGCTTCCTTATCAGAGGTACCAAATCCCAAGTCTTGCAGAACAAGTACAGCATTCTCACCATACATCTGAGCTGGAACAAAGTCTTCTTTTGTATTAACACGGTTGCTTGGTTTAGCTGTCATTATTTGTGCTGCCAACTTGTAATTTTTTTAAGTTTTGGATCAGAACTTGTTCTTTAATGTGTAATTACAACTAAAAATACCTGTAATATTCTGCAGGGGCTGTGTGTGTGGGAGGCTGTATTTGGCAGACATTGGTAATTCTGTCTCTCAGTGCCATTTCTCAGCTGAGAAGTTACTTTTGTGTTTGGATAGTCCAGGAAGTGGCAGAGATTAAACAGTTGCACTTCAAACATCTCTCCCGTTTTTGGCCAATAGGTAGCTGCTGTCAGGGAAGGAATGTCTTGGATTGTTCCTGTTCCTTTGCTGTCCCTTCTGACTGCCAAGCAGTTGGAGCAGATGGTCTGTGGAATGCCAGAAATATCAGTTGAGGTTCTGAAGAAGGTTGTGCGATACAGGGAAGTTGATGAGCAACATCAGCTGGTGCAATGGTTCTGGCACACCCTGGAAGAATTTTCAAATGAGGAGAGAGTCCTTTTCATGAGGTTTGTGTCAGGAAGATCTCGATTGCCAGCCAACACAGCTGATATCTCTCAGCGATTCCAAATAATGAAGGTTGATAGGGTAAGACACTGGTGNTAATATTATTAATATTATTGTTGTTGTTGTTGTTGTTATTTATTATCTCTCTAGTATAGTTTGTGCTTTGACACTAGGGGAAAACTTCCATAACTGTAAATTTACAGAAAAAGTAAGGGAATGTGCTCTGAGTTAATAAACTCATACATTTTGGTTGTGTAGAAGGACATAGGATGCATGAATTGCATTTAATTTAATTGGTGCAATTGGTGATTGAAGATCAAGATAAGAAACAAACCTTTGTCTACTGTAAATGTTCCAATCTCTTTTCATTTAGTAATTTTCTTTCTGTTTTTTAATTTCCTGTAAGTGGCAACATATGACCACTAGTGAACCCTTAATGTTTGAAAACCACTGCAGTGAGTTTGCAGTGTATTGTTGTACATACAGGGTGCATTCATTTGGAATTACTTTGGGGTTTTGTGTAGTGAAAGCACATTCTCTGAACAGCACAAACCAAAAACTTGACAAAATCTTAGCTAACAGGGGTTTGTCTGTTATCTTTGGTTAAGTGTCTCTCAGATTGCCTTATGCTAAGGCACACTATGGTATGTAATTTGAACATTGTTTGGTATCTTGCAGTGGGTTGCTAAACAGCAGTGTGATCAACTTTTCAAAAGGCTGAATTCAGTTGAGTTACTTGCAGAGCAGGTGCTACAGTGGTTTTGGACATACTTAAGGATGGAACAAATGCTGTAAACAAGGGAGATCAGTCTGCTTCTTAAAAGGAATTTGAGATAGAATGTGAAAATGATAGGGGCAAGGAGCAATGAAATGTGGATATGTTGCATTTTTAACTTCATTCACAACTTACCAGTGTCCCACCTTTTATCCATTTCCACAGCCTTACGACAGCTTGCCTACCTCACAGACTTGTTTCTTTCAACTGAGGCTCCCACCTTACTCCAGTCAACTAATCATGGCAGAGCGTTTGCGCTATGCAATCAATAATTGCAGGTCTATAGACATGGACAATTATATGCTCTCCCGGAATGTGGACAATGCAGAGGGCTCAGACACAGATTATTAACATTCTGTGAACAAAATCATCTTCCTTTTACTACAAATAGTGCCCTAAGTCCAATTCATCGTTGACATAATTTTACAGTAACCATAGATGTTTTAGGAACATAAAACCAGATATTAATAGACGGTGGACACATTTTAGTTGCTCTAAATGTAACAAAAAATTAGATGTTTTTATTTTTTTGTGATTGTAAAAAGAAAAAAGGAAAAACAAAACAAAAAAGTATGATTGGTAAGTTTTTTCTCCTTTTTTGGTCACTTTTGATAAGTTTGCATGGAGACATTTTGGTGCATTTTTGTTGGGAATAGTACATTTGTAAGCCCTTCCAGTGAACATGAAGAGTTGTACATTGTGTATAATTGTTCATTAGCCAGGACAGTTTTACATGAATATTCACATATTTATTTTGTTTTAATTTGAATTGCCTGTGCAGGATTCCTTCTGCAGAGAAAAATAAAGCAAATTCAAGACTCGGTTGCTTGTATGCATTTGTGAAGTGTGATTGATTTACTCAGGCTTCATACTTTCATGTTTTGTCTCAGGAAAGTATAGTCTTACAGTGTTGAAACAGTGTGACATTTGAAGTATGTTAAAATCTTTACCCTGCCTGACTGTGCTGTGTAACCCTGTGCTCTGCCTTCTCCTGGCCTGAGGCCCTGGCTGGTGGGGGTGTACTGCTGTTCAGTCCTCATGCTGCAATACAACTTCGTGCTGTGCTTGGTTCCTTCTTGCTTTTTGTTTAAACATTTTGCTCCTCCGGAATAGTTGCTGACAGCAACACCATGCTGCCACCTTGATTCAGAAAACTTTAAATACTTTGAGCAAAATAATAATATTTTTAATGGACACATTGATGTAGTTGATTCCTGCTCAGACTACACAAAAATTAAAATGGAAGGGACAGGGTTGTCATCGAGGCTGTGGATTTAATTCACAGTTTTAGTTCTGCTTTTGGTCTCATTTTGTTGCAGCTGTAACTATTGTGATCAGCATAGTTTGGCTTACATGGCGATTGATGTTCCTGTTTGGTTAGGACAGCAGTGTGCTGCACAGAGAGATCTCTGCTCTGTGCCTTTGGAAAGTGATGGATAGTAGATAATTGCCCATTGCCTGTAATTATCTCTATGAAAGGCACTGCTGATGTCAAGCTACAAATGCTGCTTGGTGTTCAGAGCAGGATGTACCTGGGGGCGGAAAAGGGGAGAGGCTGTCCCCAGATGAGTCAGAGTTGCTCTGTTCCCATTTCCCACAGCCTCTTCCTCCCTCAACTCCTTGAGGAGATGCTGTGGGGACTGAGGGCTGGTGAAAATGTTTATTAGTGTCATCTCACCTAGTCCATCTGAGTCCGGAGTGTAAGGTAGAAATTCCTATTGTTTTCTCTTATGTGTCTTGTATGTTAGCAAGGATTCATTGGGAAATTTCCTGGTTGTCCGAGACTAAGCTACTGTATTACTGTCAGCTGACAGGGCTTGGTAAGCTGTAAAAATTTGCAAATCAGGGTTTTATCTGGTGAAGTTCTCTCAGTTAGGACTATTTGTTGGCTCTTGAAAAAGCAAAAAGCCCAGCTATTATCAAAGACCACACTGCAGTGAAACATTTGAGGGGGATCAGGAGTTGGGGGAAGGAGGATCTCAGGGAAATCATGCAGACTTGGTTTCCTGCCTCACTGTGTATTAGGTTTCAAATTGGACTGAGATGTTGGTGTCCCATCACTGTGTTATTAGGATGTATAGTTACATCTTGGCCTAAATGTGTAGGTTTAATAGCTAAAAAACACGTATTTAAATAAATGGGGAAACTGCTGTGTGAAGTCCTGTATTACTGCCTTCTGCACCTCATGGATGTGTCTCATTTAGTGGCACTGATTTGTCAGCTTGTCTTAGCACAGAAAGTAATAGAACTGTGCCTAAAAATGACAGTTTTATGTGGACTGTGCTGTTGGCCTTCTGGATAATGAAGATGTTTTTGGAGGTAGTTTACAGTAAAATCAAAGGGGATGTTGATTAAAGGTCTGTGCTTGATGGAACTTTAATGGCTTGGAACTAAAGAAAACCGCAGACATGTTTCTATCCTTTCATAATACGCTAAAATGTCATTGTTTTCTATAGCGAGTTTTCAGATGGGATTGTGAAGGAAGAAAATTCATTATTGATGCTGAAAAATGTATCAATACAATTGTGTTCAGATTTACCATGTCATGAACAAATATCCCCATTCAAGGAGGGGAAGAACAAAGTAATAAGTAATTGTTGTACAAATAGGCAAAGAAATCAAATGGAGAGTGTTTGAAGACCCTTTTTAGCTCTATAAAAGANCCCCCCAGTTGTGACAAAAACTGGCAAAAAGGCTTAAGTAATATGTAGACAGATGCAAACGTACTTCATATCTTGTAACTACTTGAAGATCTGTTCCTGTTACGCCCACAGAGACATGTCTTTCACCATGAAGCTCGTGGCATGAGGAGGTCTTTGCTTGCTGCTGTGACTGTATGAATTCATACCTTGTTTTGGCTTGTCAGCAATGTGTGGAACTGCTGTTGTGTATCCAAGGTACAAGTTGTGTCAGCTTCCCAATTTCCACATCACAGTAAATTTGTTCAGCTCAGCAATGTCCTTTCACAGCCGTCAGTGCTGGGTGAGGATTGCTGTTTGTCCTTGTCTGCACTTCCTTACTTTGTGGTGCATAAGGACCCTACTTAAACTTCAGGAAGGAGTTAGTGAATTACCAGCTTTACAATGTCATGCAGTAATTTATTTTCCTCATTGGTTTTCTGAGTGAGTGTTTTTTACAGATGCTCATACTGATCAGGTATTTCTCTACAATTGCAGCATTGTTGTGACTAAATTGCTGTAATGCTGTAATTCATTTCTTAGCTCAGCCTACTTAGAGAGTACCAAGGATGTCTGTGCATCAGAAGGAGAAGTATATTCAGTATATTCAGTTATGTTGAGAGCTGTAAAGTCCTTTTCAGTGTCAAATTTTGTAGATGGTGGCATAGCATCAAAAGCATGTAAAAAAAATTTTCACTTCCAGGTAGTGGAGCAGTGTGTAGGAAAGCCTTGTGCTTTGGGATGAAAATAGCTGCTGGTTTTGTATTTTGCAGTGAGAAATGGGTGTTTTATATAGAGCTGGTCTGTCATGTGTTCCTAATGTAGCATTTAAAGCTACAGGCTGTTAGTCACTCTCTTTTCTTGTGGGTTCGTTCTCTGAACTAGCACTTGTTCATATTGCACTTCCTTAAATGTCAGCTTTAAAAAATAACTTGGTGGATCTTATGTTGTGTAAGTACATCATGCAGAGAGTCAAACTGTGTTTTGTGTGCCTGGAATCCATGCTTCCCTCATAAAATAAAAAAGCCTAGTAAATTAGCTGCCACTGTTAATCACTGAGGAAGTGCTGGTGGTTAGTTTAGACTTGACGAGAACCCATGGAAGTAACCACAGTTCATTGCTACCTCAGTGAGGTAAAATACCCACACTGATTATTTTGCTGTCTTTAAAGCTGAACCAATTTTCTTGATGCTTTTTCAAGCATCAGCTTTTTTTCTGGCTTACTGTCTGGGATCATGTTAGCACTTCTCTCTGCTCTCAGCATTACTGAAGGACACTTTTCCCTGACTCTCTCTAGCCCGGCTTGTGTTACGTTGCGGCAGAAATCCACGTGAAGCGTTTGCAGTGATGCCCCGTGTAGGGTCACTGCCTCCAGGGTGTGGTCAGTGATCCGCACACAGTTCTCCAGTTTGAGGCTCTTCAGGTTTGGGCAGTTCTTGAGAAGCTGCAAAATGCAGTCATCTGTAACATGACCACATCCAGAGAGGGTCAGAGAGAGCAGACTTGGACATCTGAAAGCAGGATGATGAGAAGTGAGATGGGAGAAATAGATCATGGAGCTTGTAGAAGCAAATAGCATCAAAAATAAATATGAAGGCTGGAAAAATGCCTCTTCATCAGGAGGCACAAGTAGGTGAGCACACATGTAGATCTTAGTGTTCAGCTTAACAAAAAGCAAAGTTTACCTCCTTTGCTTTTTCTGTTGGTAGCAACATCTCTAGCTCAGCTGGCACAGGGGCATGTGGAGGCTTATTTAAGCTGCAGCTATACCATTTTTTCTCTTACGGAGTTGCATGCTGCTGTGCTCCAGGCACAGAGAGTGGAGAGCCAGTAGAGAGGAGATTCATTACAGGATGAAGTAGAGGACAATTTGAGAGGAGAGACTGCTGTGCAAACATGCTGAGCATGAGCAAGTAAGGCACTCACACTTCTCATTTTCAGGAATTACAGATATATTTTATTTCCTTGAATTTACTGAATAGGTGCCAGCTGCTTCTTAAAGAGTGTTAATGTTCAAACCCCACACAGCTCTTAAACTTTCCTTTGAGTCACTGTTATAAACGATGCAACAGATGAAAAAAGGTTTTTCTTGCTGCTTGAGTAGGCCTGGGGAAGTACAGGAATGGCCTGTTCCAGTGCGCAGGAGCTGTCCTGGAGCAGCTGCTTTGCTGAACAGGGCTCTGTGCAGCAGCCGGCAAATGTGTGCTCTGTCTGGCTTCTGGCTCAGCCCCCTCTCCAGGCAGTAGCACTTCAGCATCCACTTATTTAGCTAAACAGAGCATCAGACACAGGTCTGTGTTAACATTGCTCTCATGAGACCTCTAGACAGAATTTTTTAAAACTCTTTTCTGTTAGGAGCAGTTGGAGGAAAAAGCTGGCACCAGTCTATAAAGGCTCTAACAGAATAAAACTACTTCAGACTCAATAAGAAAAACTGGGTATTTAATTTGCATTTTTCATTGTACACAGTGCTAGGAATTTTGACTGGGAATGCTTTCAATGGGTTGCAGCAAAAAGGGGCAGGGGAACTTGTATTATCCTTTCTAGGCACAGATTGCTGATGCCTCCTTAATTACTCCAGATTTTTATCAATTGTTCTAGAACATTTACTTCAGAAATCTGGCACTTGCAATTTAATCCCTGTTTTGAAGCTGCTTTTCAGTCCTTGTTTTGAGATTGCACTGCTGCTGTCTTTTACCAAGACACTTTGTCCTGTCACTATCCCATAATTTGTTGGCTTTTTTCAGTCTTTGTTCCAAAGTTGAGGGTTGGCTGTGGAACAGGTGCACTGTGTCAGGGAGGCACTACCACGGCTCCTTGGCTCTCCTTTGGGACCAAGCCAGCCCTGGTGTTAGCCTCACACAGCAGGACTGGCTCTACCTCGTGAGCCTGCTTTGCTCCTTCCTCAGAGCTGCCTTGCAACAGCAGAGCTGTGAAGCAAAAGCTGTGCACCCAGAGCTGCTTTTCCATGGTGGCATTTCTCTTCCCTCACTGCAGTTTAGAAGCAGCTAGGAGTTTAAACTTCAATATAATAAATAGCAATATTTATTTCTTAGACTGAACTAAAGCTGACACTTTGTAACACGTTAATTGAACTTGGTTGTAATGAGGTGTGTTCACTGGTTGAAATCAGGGCTCTGCTCCCCCAGGCACTGCCAGAATGGTGCAGTTCAGCTGAACAACAATGTGGGAGGCAGGAGTGCACTTTCCCATATTAAATAATTAATTCTCAGAAAAAAAGGAAAATGTGGACTTTAGGGAAATCTATATGATGTATACACTACTACACTGTAAAATGAACTTACGTTACACTACAGTTGTAAAGGCAAAGCAGTCATGTACATCTCATGCTCCATTTCAGGCAGGGGCTATGGAGTATTTGAAATAACTCTTACTTCACTCATCTCAAGGCAGTTACTGCATGCTCACACCCACAGAACGTACCTGTTGCAAATGTCTAGTAAAAAATCACTGACAGTGTTCTCATGCCTCTTACAGAAGTCTTTCTGGAGACTGTTTTTCATCCAGTCCTCAATGTTACACACCTTGACTCTCTCTGAATACCAGCAGATGGATAAGTGTTTTAAAGCAGGTCCCAGGAGAAAATTATCCTTCTTTAGTTCCTCTGGAGAATGAAAGTTCAAAAAAGACCACAGTAAAGGATCCTGAAACACTTCTAGCAACTTGTGACATGTTTTTGCTATATTCTTCCTACTGTTTTTGTCTAGAAAAGAAAAGATATGTAAAAGGCATTCTCGGTTGAGCTGGGTAATGTGCATTGCCCGGCAGCAGTGGCAGAGTCCCTTGGCCTCAGACTAACAGCAGTGCTGGAGGGGGCTCACACGCAGCAGGAGGCTGTTGCACATATATGGTTGTGGAATGAGGTTTATTTTTGGCTAGCAACTAGTGCAGAAGCTCAGAACAGGGAAAGGAAAAAAAAATGGAATGGGCATGTACAACTTGACTGTCATGAAATGCTTCTGTAAAAGGGATTTTTATTTTTTTTCCTCTTGTAGACTCTTCTGAAGTTTAGCAAAGTTCTGATGCTGAGTACTTGAGTGGGGTGGGGCTGTCACTACAGCTGCCAGGTGTATCTTTGTCATTGTTTCCCATGGGGGAGATTTGGCTTTCTGAACAGCACTTGGTTTTGCAGTGTACAACACTTCTGCTCTCTGCTTGTTAATTGATTTTTTTTTCCAAGGTTGAACATTTTGTTCATGTTCAAGGACTGTTACGTAGATAACAGAACATTCACAGGCAGTTTTTTTAGAAGGAGCTGAAGCATTCTCTGGGTGCCTTGAAGCACATAGACAATCTGCAGTTCAGTTTACAAGCCTCAGAGGTACAGGAAGTTTCCTGCCCAGTTATTTGAGGCTGAGCTGTGATTCTACAAACAAAGCTGGCTCTTGTCCCCACCTTTTGCAGGAGGGAAGCAATGACACAGAGACAGCCACACATGGGAGCATCAAGGCTATGTTTAGTTCATTGTGAGCTTGTGCTTTTAATAGATATCTTCTTTTGGCTCAAGTTTTACCAGTTTGACTGTTCTGGTTTTGTAGGTTTAGTTCCGTTACCAGAGAAAACCTTTTTTCCACCCTTTGGTGGAAAAAGAAGATAGTAATTTTACCTGATTTTCCAGGTAAAAATATCTGTTGTACAGTTATTGGAGAAAGTGTAGCAGAAAGTTCTTCCTAGAAGCAAAATAAAGCTACAGCAAGGGTAGGTTGGAATTAAAAGCAATAAGCATCCCTTTAACTTTCCTGCTTGTGAATCGAAAATGCTTGAGTTGAAGGTATTTTTTAGTCACCTTCTGCATGGTGTTAATACAAGAGAATAAATACATTCCACAAATCTATAAAAAGTTACAGCAAACAGTACTGGGGGTGTTTTTCAAGTGGTGTCCACACAAATAGTAGCTGGGTGACTTTATGTACCTGTGGCATTTTAATCAGGAGTGTTTTAATACAGGACAAGGTTGAGTGAAGTATCCAATTTTACCTAGACCAAATTTTACCTCTTCCTTCTTACCCCAAGACTGCAGTTTAAAATTCAACTCTGAAAAACAAGATCTGAAATTTGTTTGTAGTCTGCAGCAATCATAGCTTGAGGAAGTGCTGAACACAGCTGGCATACACAAAGAAATGGCAATTCTTTCTGCTTCATTCTTTAGTTAGTAACTTTCTACTATATACAGTAAGCTGTGTTTAACAATTGCTGGTCTTCTTGGTTTTATATCCTTTGTCATTTAATCTTTTCTTTGAAATGATAAGGAGATTGCTGTTCCCCCTCCCCCCCTGAGAAACAGCTCTGGTCAGTGCCACAAAAGGGACAAGAAGATTTCACACACAAGGTAATGCAGTTCACTGGAAAACAGCAGCTTGCAGGGTATTGTTCTTCATTCTCATATTAGCAATTTTAACTCTCAAGAACTTACCTTTTGTTCTTGAGCAGGTTTAAACAGCTGAGACTTATCAGAGTTATACATACAGGAATACTNCCCCGCCCCAGCTTAACAACAAATCAACAGTGCAGCAAAGTTGAATGACAAGGATGTTAGGATGGACTCTTGCCAGGTCCTCTTTGGGGTTAGATGCTGATTTTGGTAGAGGTGTTACATAGTTAGAAACACTGCAATTGCTTTATTTTGTTTTTCCCAGAGCAAGGTACAGTAGTCTGCCATTTGTGTTCAGAGGACATACAAGCCTGTAGAAGGACAAGAGAAGTTTCATTTTCTAAGGAAAGGAGATACTTTAATGGCACATTTTCCATAAACACACTGTGTGGTGGAATATAATTCACAGTCATCCTGGAAGTGCTCCAGAAACACACAAGATGAGCACAGTCAGTAATCCTCACTGAAAATTACACACAAGCTTATAATGGTAAACAATTACAACTATGGCACTACAGTACTTGAAAATATCCTAAAGCACGTTGGAATCAGCTGTCAAGGTGCCCATTACCTCATCAGTAAGACACAGACACATCAGTAATGAAACATTTCTGGGGGCACTTCTGAACACCACGTGTTACACTTCCCATTGATTTTGTAAAATCTTCATAAATGGCCTCCTGCTTTTGCTACAAGGCCACTATTCCTGCCTGTCTCAAACTTTTAAACTCTCCTCTCTTGCTGACATTTAGGAGCTGGACATTTTGCAGTTTTGATTGACATAAATCTTGGCTCCAGTTGTATATGTGGCTAAACAATCACTAACAAAAGGACAACCTTTGATTAGACACATTTTGATGAAAAAGATGCAAGTCTTTGAACGGTAGAGAGCAGTTGCCGCTTGCAGAGGAGTCTCAAGCAAGAAAAAATACTCTTGCCAGCTAGCGTGTACTATGATGAGCAGTAAGTATAAAAGAAACATTTGGCTTAAATGAAAGAGATCTTCCCCTCCCCCCCCTCCCAAGCTAGTAGATAAATATAGGATATACAAGCTAGGTTAAAAAGGTAATACTAGGCCAGGTGCAGTATATGTTACTGGTTCAGTGCTCAGTTACTTTTTTTTTTTTTCTGACACCACACTGAATAGAATACAGTGGATAAGCAAAGTTCTCCACCAGGAAGAGAAATACTTGTGTTGCCACAACAAACTGTTCATACTGTCCCTCTGGGTTTGCAGTGAGAGAAAGTTCAATTAGGAAAGGTTTTAAAATGTACTTGTTCCAGCAAAGCATATGGCTGAGTCCTGAGCAGCACCTGCTGCAAGGAGAGCCTGCCGTGATTGCATAGTGTTCCCAAGCTGGCCCTACTCAGCCCTGCTGGAAACACCACTGCCTGGGAGCTATTCGGGACACAGCAAAAGGGACTGAAAGAAAATGCTCAAGTAAGAACAGAACTCTGACCGAAAAAATTGCTGACAAGTAGAAGTTGATTAAAGTAAGTGAATGTTGCTGAAGATTACAAATTTAAATTTCTAAAACTACAGAAAGGCACATTTACATCACTGTTTTGCAAGAACACTGCATACACCTGACTATTGTAAGTTAAACTGCTGCTGGCCCAAAGATAGTTGTGTATTTTAAGCATTCTCAAATACATTCTGGCATTCTCAAAGGTAAATTCTAAAGAAATCCAGTCCAAGCAGCATGCAGAGAAAACACAGAGGTGGCATGGATGCAACTCCCTGTGAGCAGCGGGGAAGGGCAGGAATGTGGGGCAATGCTTTGCCTGCCCCACTTGTCTGCTTTACTTTTTTTTTGTCTTAGTTTTACCTCTTCTGCTTGTCTAAGTATCAGCAACCTGTTGTTGATTAGAAGAAAGGCTCTGCCTGTTAGAAAGGGAAGGTGACAAACTATCTACAGTTTAAAGCAATGACAAATTCTATTTACTGTTCAACTTAAGTAAAAGACAGCATCCTTATAACTATGCCCCTGTATCAAATAACTATAGTCTTAAACTGTGTACATAGTCAAAACACATTAGCTAAGCTGAACAATTTCTGTAATTTTAGATTAAGCCAGTTTCTCTCTTCCCTAGTTTAAGATGCTGTGACAAAGCTCTGAAGAATTGCCCTGTACCAAACGCCTGACTGTGATTTGTCCTTACCCTGACCTGCATACAGCCAGCAGGACCTCAGGGCAAGGCACTACTGTGCACGCCCTCTGCCCCAGGCTGCTCTGGGCTCCACTCCAGCCCCCTCCCCATGTCCTTCAGGGTCATTAGCTAAAATAGGACTCACAGCTAGACTTCTTGCATGTTTTCAGACAACTGCATTTTCTGTTAACACAACTAAGAGCTATTGTTTGTTGGCAGGACTCTCCATGAACTGTATTCTCATCTTACTGAGCTTTCAGCTTTCCTTGCTTGGCACAAGGGAGCCAGCTAGAAAGAATAGCCTGAGGGAACAGATCTGAAATGCAACATTTCTCAAATTTCACGTTTTATGTCAGATTCCTGGCTTTTGCAGTAGTGTTTTTTTCTGTCTTCCCTTCCTATCATGGTAGCTGATTGCTACTCATCAGCTAAAACTGGTTTGGATCTTAGTCTTTCTCCATTACATAGCCAGGTTTTAGATACTGCACCATGCCTCCAGTGTTCACCTCGATACTGAACATTTGAACTGATACAATTCCATGCAAAGCACCTGCAACACTATCTGTCTCCTCCTGCTTCCAAGTGAACTGTAGCCATGGAGCAGAGCTGCATTTACACCTATGCCTGTTCTCACAAACCCCAGCCCTTGGGGCTGTACTTCCAATTCCCACAAGGAACTAAGGAACTTGGGATTCTACTGCCAGGAAATCTCCCCAGTTTTCAAGCATATAAGTGTTTGTTATCAAATTTCACTATGACAGTCTAGACAAAGATATGGGTAACACAATTCAGGTTTAGTTAAAAAAAGAACCATAAAGCTCAACGTAATTTAGACAGGTAGTTTTAAGATAATTGTTTTAAATTTGCAGGGGTTAGGGGGCAGAGCATATCTGAGCAGTACTTGAATTAACTTGCAGTATTGATACAATTGAACCAACTGTTTATTTACAATGATTCCTGAAAGTCACCAGCCTCAATACACACCAATATAGCAGCAATTACCTGGTCTATTTAATGATGACACACTGCCTCTCTTCTGCAGACAAAGGATGATTGGTCAGAGGTCACTGCTTAAGCTTCTTGCACAAGGGAAAATAGTATGTGCAAACAATTCCTTGATTTCAAGAGATTAAATCATCTCTACATAAACAGGACTGAGAACAGCACAAAGTTGTATTGCTCTTCATGATCAAAAGTACATTTAGTTTGCTTGTAAGGATGACAGAGGGTTTTTTGATGTAAATGTGCCTTTAGAAAGTGAGAACTGAAAACATTAATATAAAAAAAGTCAAATAACTATTTCATGAAACTATATATATATAATTGAGTTATCACAACTAAAGCAGCAAATCAAAATCTGCTGAGGTTTTCTGGTATAACCAAAAATGTTAGTTTGTGTCCAAGTTCAGTAAGTCAAATGCTACCATTGACACAACAAAACAAAAGCCCACAAGAGGAAATTGCAAAGTGCACAATGAAATTAATAAGTCTTGGATCAAGTATTTATGGAAAAATGGAAATGTTTGTCCGGTGGACTTGATAAGTAAGAATGCAAAGGAGGTATTAAAGTTTCTCTGCTCCAGGTCTGGCTTGACGCTCCACGTAGAAGAGGATGTAGGCCTTGGCCTTGCCCACGGTCTCCTCATCGGTCAGGGTTACAGTACTGTCGTTGAAGTGGAACCAGCGGCCCTCGTGTGCCGCATATGCTGTGTAGTGGCCGGAGCCAACGCTGTGGGGCAGGCAGAGGGACAACAGTCAGGGACAGACCTCACTGAGGCACCTTCTCCTGAGGCTAAGGGACTGCCAGCAGCCTGAGGAAGAAAGGTACTCACAGCCCTGCACAGCAGATGCTTCTCTTTTTAAGCTGTGGGGCTCAAAGTTTTCCAAATTAAAGTTTTACAAGAACACATTGTCTTGTCCCTTCTGCTGTTACTCTCAACAGCTCTGTCCATAGCTAGGAAAAGTTAAAAGACTCCCAAAAACTTCACTTCAAAACATGCCCAGCGCCAGCCCTCGGGCGTGCCTGTGATCCTTCACTGCTGTAGCAAGACGGTAATGGTGAGGATCTCTTTCACGATATGCATCTTTGGGCTGCAGTTGTTCCAAGCATGCTCACACATTTCTTTGGAATAAATACAAACGTACCTTCCAACATGAATAAAAGAGGAAAAAAATAGTCCTGTTTTGTAGTAAGAATTTCAAAATGAGGCACTAATTTCTGGAAGACCCCCTGACTCCTCCTCTTGGTTTATGGCTTTTAATATGTAGAGGCACTAGACTATTTTCATTTTGTCTCACACATGTAGTCATTAACCCAAAGGCTGCTAGGGGGCATTCACAGGCCTGACTCTATTGGATCTATTGAAATTAATTCAGCTTAGCTCCCTGCCAGTTAATAAACTATAGCTTATTTCCTCCAATTAAAACACATGCCCAAGGGACAGAAACCCCTTCATGAACTCTGTATGTACCTGAGTGGGAGAAGGTGTGTGCCAGGAGGACAGGCTGGCTCCATGTACTCACCCTGAGCCGTGATGCACAACCACAGCCACGAGGTCATACAGGCAACTCTCTGGGCCACTGTTTTCAGGCTGTGGTAGGAAAAAACAAAACTCTTCAAACCTCAGTAGCACCCACTGTAATTTGTAATACAAACATGTCTTGGAACAAATTCCTGCAGGAGGCATCAGTAGGTCTTCTTACCTCTAACAAGTAGCATTTCATGTCTAGGCCTCGCAAGGGAAACTCAACATATGTATCAACCTTGTTTCTCAGATATGCTGTCCAGTGAAAGCGTTTCAAGTGTAAGCATAGCACCTACAGGGGAACAGTTACAAAAGCTATGTTGGAGGAGGAGGCTGGACACTGCAATAGCCATGGGGAGGAAGAGGTCTTGGCTGAACCATTATTTCCTTTGAAATTTTGTCACACTGTTATTTCTCATGCTTATACAAACCTTTGGTAGTTTCTGAATCCAGAATTTTTTGGTGGACTTCTGTTTCTTTTTGCATTTGTGACACATGTACAGTTCTGTCTCATCAAGTTCCTCCAAGTCTGTAAAACTGCGAAGACAATCTAGAAAAAGCAGATATATCAAGTGATTTTTGTAACATGAAATACAACAAATACAGCAATGTAGGTGTGCTCATCTGCTGCAAACATTCCAGTTATATCCATCTGAGCAGCAAAAAAGCTGTGTAATAGTTTTAATACAATAACGTTGTAACATGCAACCTTCCCTGTTCCTGAAAGCAGCTAGAAGTAGTTTGAAAGGAAAAAAAAAATAGACATTCACAAAATCTCCATCTTCCAAACAAGATTCCATCCAACATTGAGCACAATGGCATTCAAACTAAAATAAATTACTTTCTAACATAGAATATTCAACTTTTTAAAAGTTTGTTTGGCTTTAGACACAAAGTGAACAGACACAACAACAGGGTTTTGTTGAATATTTTAGCATTTTCAGCAAATCTACTCAGAAATCTGTAAAAATTAACATCCTGCAAAAACTGATCATGTTTTTACAAGGTAACAACACTGCTGCCCAACTTGCTGGACTGCATTGATGTGGTTTAAATGCAGAATGTGGTCATAGGTACATGCTTCTGAGGACAGAGCCCCAGAAAGCCCCCTACACCCATAGGCAACATTGTAGATCAGTGTCTGGGAAGACTGAACTACATTAGAAATGCTCTGCCTAGAAGGAAAATCCTCTTAGGCCTGGTATGATTTCACTAGCCAGGCACTCTTACCTCGTAGCGTGCACATTGGTCCACTCTCTTGGTTTTTAGTACGTTTATTTCTGAACTGACTTGGAATATCTAGCGAAAGGTCTAGAAAAGCAATGATTTAAAAAAAAAATTAGGGCTGAAATGAACACTGCTTGGTCTTTTCAGGCTGAAACTCTGAGTCTGTCATCTGACATCTAAATATATCAGGCTTCAGATTTAATTTTCTGCTCTAAGTCTCACGGTATTTGGAACACAAGAGGCAGCACCTTACCTAGGAATGGGTCAAACTTTCTCGATTCAGTCCCACATATTAGGCAGTTGACTTCATTTTGAAGAATACCTCCGAAAATGGCAGTGACAACCGTAGATGCTCCATTTCTAGATAAACCACATCAGAGAAGTACAGTCAGCCAGAAGGCCTGAGCCAAATTCCCAACACCTGTCCCATGTTTGGTGCTCACACCTCCTGCTGCCAGGCCAAGCTGATGGAACAGGGACTGGGTGCTTCAGGCAGAACAAACACTGCAGCTGCCCAGGGGCACATCACATATGTGTGGTGCCTTCACTACTTTACCTTGGACCTAAAGAAAGGGTAAACTGGAGGGCTCTAAGCAGCTGCTCAAACTGTCAGTGTTGTGGTGCAGTTGAATGCATTATAGAGGAGCTGTACCTGATACACAGGTCGAAGATTTTAACCCTACAGGTTAAGACTTCATCTGAAAGAAAAATTCTTTCTTCTGAGGTAGGTCAAGCATATTTTTGTTTTAACTCTACACCCTTTCTTATGTGTGCTTTTGACTTCTTTGAGCACATTTCTGCACTTCACTGCCAGTAACAGCTTAAGTTGCATTAAAACATGATAAACAATGTGCAAGATCAGCATTGTTCTCTAAGGTTTCATTACTCTCCTACTGAATCTTTTTAGGAGATTATGTAATAGGCCTGCTTCTCATAGTGCAAAAAACACACAAAACAAATTACAAGTTATGTTATTATACAACACTAAGGGTTGCAGAAACCTGTGTTCCTTGCCTGCACTCCACCTAGATCTTTACAGCTCATCTGAATGCTTCCTGAGCAGGAGGAAATAGCTGCTCAGATGGACTGGTGCACAAGAAGAGAGCATTCACAGCCTATTTATTACTTTACTGGAAGCATTAAAGTGCCCTCCCCAGAAAAGCAGCTTATCCCACCTCACTGTGCATTTGAACAGCCCTTCTCAAGAAAAATTTACAGTAGATAGGTGATCAAAGGTTAAATTCTCCTTGGATTTTGACATCCAAAATACTGACAAGAACAAAATCAGTTTAGATTTCAAATACATGTCAATTCTACAAACATTTTAAGATTCTTCTGGGGAATTTTTAACCAGCAACACAATATAAATGCAGTAACAGAGCACAGTCTGAACTCTAGGCTTTCCCTAACAAAGCATCTATAAAACTCTGCATCTTAGGCCTGCTTACTCTATGCTAACCAGTATAGAAGGGAAAACTTGAACTCAAGTTTTCTGTAGGGAATCAAGGACTTAGGGACCAAATGTGCAGGCTGATCTGACAGCTTTCTTTCCTGAAGCAAATAAAAGGATTACTCTCTTGTGAGAGTTTCAATCTGAGAGAAAACACAGCTAAGACAGCGGTCAGAAAAAAAAGTATTTTGAGAAGTACAGCAAGAGGAGTGAAACACCCAAATTACACCTGTTTCAAGGTACACTGTAGCATGAAAAACAAAATTATGCAGGAAAAAAAAGCACCAGCTGTAACTGTCAAGTGATACATGAGATCATCTGCAGACTAACTGACTTCAAGCTGTAACTGCACTACTCAGTCACTAGTCCAGGAGAGCTGACAATTTAAACATCAGCTGGCCTTGGCCGTCATTTTTGCTTCTGCAGCATTCAGGCTATCTATCACGCTAAGACAATGATATTGTCTGGGGAGAAGAAAGAATTCTATGGGATATAGAAAATACAGTTTTTAATTTCTGAAAGACTAGTGGATTAAAATGTCTTTACAACTTGGCCTGTATGCTCACTCACACCTGTGAAAACTGCTGATCTAAGTAAGACAGTTCCTTTTGCAGGAACACAGATCCTATAGAATGCTCATCTTTATAACCTGAAGTTTTGCACTGCCTAAAGTTAGAAGCACTGAAGAAAACTTAGAACAAAGGAACACTGAATCTGAAATTTCAGAGCCACCACATGCAGACCCATGCAAAGGCATGAAGGCTTTAAAGAAATTAAAAACTACTTCTTACATGCAACATTTGTTGCTCGTAGACAGGTTAGAATTTTCTTGCAAGATTACTGAACGTGAAACACCATTGAAGCCACCCTGGAGTTCCAGGTGTAGATGGTCCAAAAGGTAACGCATGAATTCGTGGGCATCCTGTTGCTGGTATCCCCTTAAAAGAAAAGGAAACAACAACAAAATTGCTTTAGAGGCAGCACACAGCAAGCACCAGGATCACAGGAAAAAAAAAACCCTTTGCTTGTTTAATCATACTGAGCAGACTTTCTATATGCGCTTGATACCAACAAAGTTTTCCAGGTAGCCTCTGGAAAGGCATGGCAATGTCCTGACGAGGTGATTTTGGTCCTTTGCAGCTCGTGCTCTCTGCATGCCTCTTGTGAGAATGGAGAAACCTTTAAAAATACACAGTTCATATAGGAAGAGAAAGCAGCAGGGAGCACCAGACACCTGCCATGTGCTCACACACTGGGCCTGATGGAGCTGCTGCATTATTGTCTGGTCTCACCAACCCTGTCTGTGCAGGGGCACCCCAGGACCATGTCCCTGTAAACTGAAATACACAATGGATGGCAGCAGTGGCTTCTTCTCTCTCTCCTTTGGTACTGACTATATTTGACTCGTGCCTCAGCAGAACTGCTGTGAATCTTGTTCAGACAGGGCACTATTTCAAACCCAGTAAGAGTCAAAAGAAAGACACCACAAAATGTATTGTTCATGTGGGATGCAGAGTCAGTATTTCTGAGTGATTCTCATTGAGTCACTGATCCCCCTCACTTTGGCCAGGTACAAGTGTTTGTTTGTCTGTTTAGCCCCCTCCTCACAAAAGGAGAAATTTAGGTTTGTTTTCCATATGCGTCTTTCAGCATCAGTATGAAGTTTGAAATAATTTGGATGAGAGTACTATTTATTCCAGGATGAGATCTTCTACAGCCATGCTCAGAGTTGAACACCACCACTGCATAACTCATTTTCTGGGAGAAGGAGGTAATGGTGGGATACTCAGAGCATCTCTTGAGCATTTGGATTTGGTAGGACAGGGCTCCAGGCTCAAATGTGCTGTGCCATCAGCAGCAATGCTGCTCAATCACTAACAAACCTTACCTTCTTTTGAATAGAGAAGCTATCAGGGTAAAACATGCCTTTTAAGTAATTTAAGCTAAATCATGCATCAAATTCAACAACCAACTGCTATTCACTTGCCATTATGCTCCACACTGAGACAAAGCAGGACAGGATACATAGTGAAACACTTGAGTGCTTTGTGCAACACTGACATAAGTATGTGCAGGTCACTGCAGGCCTTAGCTACAGAAATCCCTACACAGCAAGAGCTGGCTTCCCCTCCATCTTCTGTCCATTCTCACAAGCTGTTTTATCAGGCCTCCCCTCTTCCACTTCACTACTCCACATAAGAGATGGCAATAACTATCACACAGGAATGTCTGGGAGAGAAAATGGATTTTTAATGCAAGTGCTCACAGGAGGGAAAAATCCAGTAAGACTCATGGCAGAGTACCCAGAGGTGGAGAGAAATGCTAACAGACTCACTGCAACAGAAAAATGCAACGTGAGGCTGATGTGCTTAGTGAAGAACATTAAGCGAAGAACACTAGTGAAGATGCATCCTGAATATTGCTAAGAGATAACAGAATAAAAATTAAAATTTTCACCTTGTAGAATTATAGTAATGCTTTCTTCCAAACTAGCAGCTTTAAAATCAAGGAGTCTGTACGTAGACACGGGCAGCTTTTACAACAGAAAACCTAGCAAACAGAAACACTGCTGTGCTTCAACAGGCCACAGTCCTGTACAGCCAAAAAATAGGACTTATTGCCGCAAAGTTGCAAAGAAATTACACATTTGTTAAAACAAAGTAGTAAAACCGAACTCTGCTTCAAAGCTGCATGTTAACCGTGCACAGTTTTGAAGTTGCTAAGGTACCACAGGATTTGCTTAGTTTACCGAATACAAATTTCTTCAATAACCTCATAAGCAACTACACTAAATAGCCAAAGATTAAATGTATGGAAAGTCTTTGCTTCAGACACCTTTTCAACTTGCAATTCCTCATAAAAGAGCTTGGCACACTTGCTCTGCAACAAATAAACCTCTGGAATTGTTCCACATTGTTGGCTGTGCTCCCGGTGCATGTATTTATATTTGCATATAAGTATGCTAATTCTAGATGAAAAATTATTTGGGTTTGTTAAGATGCGTAATTATAGATACAGATCTTTAGAAAGACACAATGATATGGACAATGCCCTGTTTAAAATAAATTATGTTAAAGCCCTTCAGCAAAATGCAGTTACTCTGATAGTCTGCTTGTGTAACAAAACTTATGTCCATCCACCCAAAGTAATTCAATTCAAACCCACCCCCAATACTCTTTTTCACAGTGGTAAAGGGATAGGATATAAAGAGGATCAGTTACCAGGAAAACAGAGCACACTATTTATATGGCAGTAAATCAGCAAAACACACATCTTGAAACTTGGCATGAGGCTGCAGAACTGCCCTGGAATGCAGCAAAACTGCAGCCAGGGAGCAGGACTTGCACAGCAGCAGGAGAGCCCAGAGGCCCTCACTTGTGCCTGTAATAAGTACAAATGGCATTCTCTACTCCTTGCTGCAGTGTGAAGCAGAGGGGCACAGAGGGCAGCAGCAGCTTCTTCTGTAACCCTCCTCAGAGACAGCAGCACTCAGTCCTTCACTTTAACAATCAAAATATTGTTGGATTAAAACAAATGAACCTATTTCCAGCTGCTCCTCCCCTGCCCTACCACTTCAGGCTCCAATAAGCACACCCCAAAGTGGCTGGTGTGCTGCTAGCAGGCTGCTGGCTCCCATCTTTCTTCCACACGTCCGTCCCTCTGCCTCCTTCTCCCCATCTCCCAGGGAGCACACAACACACAACTGGAATTTCAGCATCATCAGCTTTTACAAGGTTTAACTAAGCACTGAACAAATACAGATTTTCTCCCTGGATCATCTGGCAGTGGGAACTTGCTAAAAGCAGCTGACTCTATTCTGCATTTGATTTTATGAGTTCCCTTATCCATTAATCGTGGACATTCTCCCATAAAACTGGGAATAAAAGGGGAAGAGGGAGAATCCCAAAAAGCAGCACTTTCTCTTTTAAAAGCTGTGATAGAATCCACAGTGCTGAAAATTTGCTTGAGGAACTTCAAGGAACAGGTTCCTCACTTGGTCTAACAAGAATTATAGAGAAAACTGTAATAGGGAAACTGGCCACAGACATAAGGGATGATGGTTGTTTGCTTATGATGTTTTGGTCACTGCTTGCAACTTCCTTGATTCTCATAAGTCAAATGAAACACAACTGGCAGTGTGAAGTACAGAATAAACAGATTTGTATTGGGTTATTCATTGAGCAGATGTGTTCACAGCATCTTTTCAGCACTGCTGGAGATATAACAGGTAAGAGAACATCTTTACTATCTGAGAACATGGAGCAACATGTAGTGGTTTTGGGTTCACCAATCTGAGTTTTTCAGTTAACACAACAATTAATGTAGTGAATTTAGTGCTGGCCAAATGCCAGTGCACTCACTAGAATTATTTTTTCATTTTTTGCTGTGAGAAGGATTAGGAGGAGAGCAAAGCAGGCTCAAAACTTTAAAGGGTATAAAGAAAATTTTATTAACAGAACTAAAAGAAAAATAATAGGAAATCAGAATAAACCTTTAGAACACTTTTCCTCCCTCCAACTCTTCTTTCTTTTCTCTCTGACAACATAAAGAGAAAAAATTTGGTATTTCAAGTCAGTTTATTACTTCTAAAATAATCATTCTTCAGTTTACTTAGGGAGAGGAGTCTTTCTTGCCGTGCCATGGAGACTTTTCACAAGGAACGGTTCTTTCATGGTTTTAATTTTCAGGAATAGCAGCCACCTGGAAATTTACAATTGTGAAGTCTCTCCCACATTTGGTAGTTTTTTTCACAACTACTAACTATCGGTCATTTCAGTTTATTGGGTTTCAGTTTTAAGGATGAGCTGTTCTAGTATAGAGACAAAAGTTTACTTCATCTATTTTTGGGAAACAGAGGTCTTCTTTTATCCCTGGGGCAAGATTTTTCATCTCTTTCATTTCTTTCTCTCTAAGCTTTTCAACAAATTACACCTACTCTGACATCTGCTTGCTTTAGTATCAGTGCTTCTGTTCATGGCTGTGGTTAGAATGCTACAGCTCTCCAATGCATTTTATGAGTTATAAGGAAAAAGAGTCTGTTGTATCAATCATATTTTCATCATAGCTTTATAAGAAAATTTTAGCTTAAGACTAAGGCGCTTTTTTTTTTTCATTTGGGCTTTGGCTTTTTTTTTTAATCAATGTTGGTGTCTTTATGTTGTTCTTTTTATGTGCTTTTACTTTTCTTTTTATTAGGGAGAAGTGGCCCCGGTAGGTTTATTTGGTTTTAAATGTAATTTTATAGCACTGAAAGAGTTCATTTTATTTGGGCTTTGCATTAGGAAATGGCTTTTTGTTATTGGCCACATGATTTCTGCCAGGCAGCAGCTCCCCCCCCCCAACCAGGCTCGCCGTGTTGATTTCAATTGTTTCTGTGCTTCTGAATGCGATTATTTTGTTTGCAGTGATTTCACAGAGGCATATTTAGCTTTATGTCGTTTAACAGGGTGGCAATATTTAAAATTAGCTAGCTGATTGGTTTTGTCAGGTCCAAATGAAGCTGTTAAGGTTTTTGTAGGGAATTACTTCTGTAGTTGGTGGATTTTTTCTTTAACTAAAAGCCAAACTATGTTAAACTACAACAGCAACTTACCTTCATCACAATATATCCTAACAGGTTTCAGTGCTCCTTTGAAAGAGGTTCAGGGGCCAGGACAGGGAGACCTTGGAGAGGAATGATACTTGGGTTTACTTGGGTAACCTTCTTCCCTTTCTCTTTATTGTCCGTTTTGTCAGTATGGGCCCAAAATGCTTACTATGCACAGGATTTTTCTCTTATAGCTCTTATATCATGTCCAGCTGGTGACTACTGTATTTTGAGAGAATCAAGGAAGTTTCAGCCAGTATGTTTGCATTTAGGCCTGTAGGTGCTGTATCTTTTTTAATCTGACTACATCATTTTCTTTCTTGCAGCCAAGCCTGGGTTCTGTCAACACCATGCACTTGGCACTTACCTATCAGTCAATACCTTGATTCTTTCAGAGCACTAGCTCAAAGTGAAACACTACCAGTGTTCCTCATTTGAGATCTATGTCCTCTTTGACACTGTTGCATGTGGTAGAAGGGCAGAAGGAAAAAAGCAAGCACTACTGATGAACAGAAAACTGCTGATCAAACCAAAGATCCTTTTCAAAGCACATCTGTAGGCAGGTGGAAAGCTGCACAGAGTGCATCCTGTGCTTGCAGCACATATTAGAGTAGAACACCAGCAATGTGGTTGCAATCAAGAATACTGTTATTTAAAAAAACACTTACCTAAAATTTGGCATTATTTTCCAAACAACGTAAAATAAAGACTCTGGACTAAATGCAGTTTGGCTTCCTTGCCATAAAGCACAGAGTGTCTTTCTGAATTCTTCCACAAGTGAACTGTAAAGAAAGTAAGAGTTGGTGTTTAATGTGAGTTTGTGTTACAACCCTTAGAGGTTTACTTGTTCAATGTTACAAGTATCAGAAATAGCTAGGTTAAAAACTGTAATGACTGGGTAAATATCTTTTCCAGCAGCTTCAAAGATTTTTACATCCAATATCCCACCCATAATGTTGAAGACACACAGCTCCGGAAAATAATACTTCAGATGTTCAGGACTCATGTGACCTCCTGTGCACTGTTTGCCATTTTAGTGCAGACTCTGCTAACATCATCCCTTTAACACTTGCTCAAACAACCTACAGATCATCAATCATTTACTCCTGAACTTTTTACAGTAGTAGTCACAGTAGGTTGACTGGCAGTCACATCCCCATGGCCCCATATTTTAGCTGGAATTCAGTAGCATGTCTGCAGCACATAGCAAGAGGACTTCTTAACATGATTTAATGTGTCACACTCCAGCATTACCTAATGTATCTAACTGCCTCTCCCTGCAGCACAAGACCTAGATACAAGTTTCTTTCTTTGTAGACAACTGTTCTTCTGTGCCTCTGTCCCCTGTCAATTGTGCAATATCAAAAGCATCCAGTGGCCCCAACAGCCCAAACTGTTTCCTGCACAGCTCGGAGCTCACAAGGCAGAGCTTACACATTGTTATCCCCCTGGCTCCTGGTGTGGTAAGTCCGCCGCCCTGCTGTCTTCCCATTCCTCAGCTCCACTGCAGGCAGCTCCTTGAAGTAGCAGCAAAACTGCTGAATGTTACTAGGAGAAAAGGAAATAAGAATGAAATCCTTAAAGGGCAGAGAAAAAAGAAAATATTATCTATTCTGGAGCTGGTTCTTTGAAATGCATAAATACCGCTTCATGCAGTGATACAGGATGGCAATCACAAACAGTTCAAGAGACAAGAAACACTGTAGTAAATAACTTCAGTCAGTAACTAAGGAGATGCAAACATCACTGTCATACCAGCTTCCTAAAATAATTACATTTTGGCTCTGCTTTGATTAAGAGATACCCTGCCAGACTGAGCTATCATTTCCTTACAAACCAGACTTGCATTTGCTGAGGAAGTTAACATATTTCATTGGCCACAGCAGTGAAGGGGCACTCTCCTGTTCTGCTCAGGTCATGGCAGATTTCCTCTGGAATGCTGCACCACAGGATGTGCCTCACATCATGAAACATGTCACCAACCCACGCACACTCACTCCTACAAATTCAGGTACACTTCTGTCCAGTGGGAACTTACCAAATTCACCTGCCCAGTGCTACAGCACACAACCCCCTGAGAGGGGTAGGAGAGCTGCTGAAAGTACCTGAGTGACTGCAGGATTGCATTCATGAAACAAGTGTTCCCCAGGTTGCGAAGGCCTGTAGCACAAAGGGCAGTGGTGCTTCCCTAGAATGAGAACAGTTAGGTTAAAGAAAGATTTATCACAGCTCCACCACTCCCCCCCTCCAGAGTCATCACTATTGAATCAGCACAGATCTGAACAATAACCAACTACACCGAGTGCAGCTGCAGCCAAACCAACCACCTCAGCAGCTCAAACTGCCCTGAAGCTCCATCTTGACATGAAAACTGTTTCTTACTCGTGTCAAGAGAAAACTACACTTATATAGTCTTTTCCTGTGCAAATAAATCTAGAATAGGAAAACACAGAATTAATCACAGGTTCTTATTGCCAGGGATTTGTGTGTGTGTATATGGGGTATATGTTAAATATTCACACTCCAGTAGTGTTCAGTGAGAACTGGACAACAGTTTCCCTACAGTGCCTTTGAAAATTGACAAATGAAAGTACTGATCCTCATCCATCTTTTCCCATGTCTAACATGCACAGTGTGGCCACCGCCAGTTTTTAAGTCACCAGCTCTAGTCTGAGTGGCAGCAAGGTTCTGTGGTGACCAGAAGGGTTTTTGAAAGACAAAACAACAGCATTTATTTGGGAAATAAACAGTCAAGTTAGACTCTGCAAAGGAAAGGCAGAGTTGAAAAAAAAAGAGAAGCAAAATACACACCATTTACAGCCCAGAGCAACAAACTCACAGCTTGCTTTTTATCAAATTATCTCCAGGTGGGTGGGGAGGAAAGGGAAGAAAAATGTAGACAACGTTGCATTTTCGATTCTAGAATCTGCAACACTTGGACACATTCTACTGTCCACAAAATACCACACTAGAAGTTCATCAAAATTCTGGGTGTTCTTCATTGTTCTAACAGAACTTAAAAGTTAGGCTATCTTTTAGTATTTCAAAGTGCAAACACCACAGTGTCCTGAGCACATTCTTTTCTCACTCTTGCCTCAAGTGCCACAGCACAGCACTAACGCACACAGCATTGCCCCTGCAGTTTGAGGTAAGATTCAATATGCCAACAATAAAAAGATAATCTGTTGTTAGAGGAAATATTGAAGTATTAATAAAACTGACAAAACAGAACAGAATAAGAAAAATACAACAAGTACTTAGTTCATGCTTTCTAATTCTGTCTTGTCCTTACATAAGGGTTGCCTGGAATTTTTCTTCTGGTTTTTACTGGCTTTGAGTTTTCCAGACAATGATGCTGTGTGTACTGCTATAGCAAGAAAGCACCACTATTTCTCCCAGGCTTCCTCAATCTCTGCAAGGTTTGGACAGTACAGGAAGCACAGACAATACATTCAGACAACCCCAAACTGGCTGTAGTAGTGCATTTCTTAAAGTAACTAAACTCCTACAGGCTTTGCCAAACAGCAACCAACAGCTTTGCTCCACCCCATTCACTTATTCCCATTCACATCCTCTCAGGCAGTTGTTCCTGTGACTGAAGGAGCTGCTGCTCCAGCTCCCTTTGGTGATACTCCTGTCCTACAGCCCAAGAGCTCTGCTCCATCTCTCCCCCATTTTCACAAGGGTGAAAATGAAAATGAAACAGTTGAATACAGCTGGGTCAATATTTCCCCTCTCCACCCTCAAATTCTGGGAGAAAATATAAAAATAAGAAACTCCCTTAATCCAATCTGTGCAAAAGAAGCATCTGACTTGGAACCTTCTTTGTTTGGAAGAAACAATGCAGCCCTTCAGCCATCTAGTCAGGGCTGGATCCTCATCTCCTGGGTGCTATCCTGCAGATCTGAAGTTAAAATAGCAGGAAGATTAAATGAGGAGAAGAAAAGCTTAAAAATAGTCCACAGTTCTGCTTGAAAGCAAGTTTTACTAAGCTCTTTTAAAAAACTGGTAACATTTTTTAGTTTTTCCTAACAATTACTTTTAGCCTCCTCCTTTGCCTTCTGCATATGGGAGAATAAAAAACCAAAAAAGACAAAAGCCCCTTGCCTGCTCGGAAAAGCAAAGTTCCATCTTGGCATGAAATCCTTCTAAAGCCCAGGAACACTCAGCCTACATCAACAGAAATGCAGCAGAATATCAGCCATGCTTGTGTGTGAAGGGGCTTTTTTAGGTAGGTGGCCAGAAGATGCTAAAGTGCACCAAGGAGAATTTGGGTCCAGGCCAACTAGAAACATCAGCAGGTTTACAAAAACCTCTTAAAATCACTGTACCAGATCTGTTGTACTTACATTTACTTTCAACAACTTGCTGTTCAGAGATGAGTTTTCCAATAGTTTTCTTTTCCTATGTCTGTCTGATGTAAAGGCTGAACTGTTGGAAAGCAATTAAAAGCAGTTGTTTACCACAAAAACAACGTATTGTGTGGAACAGACCAGAGAAAATCAACTCATGTTTAACAGAGTGATTTCATCTGTCACCAGTTGTCACTGACAGCAAACAGGCTCCGCATTGCTGCAGTCTGAAATTGGTTGCACCTCCCTCAAGGATAGCCCCATAGCCCACCAGGGAGTTAATGCAGGATGTTCTGCCAAGGGATGTATGTGTGCTGTCAAGACTGGCCTTAGTAGCAGCTGCTTGTCATCTAAAATATTAATCCTTCTCCTAGATCAAAGAAATTAAATACTTCTGTCAGGAGAATCATCTAAGCCTTTAAGAATAAAACTTCAAAAAAATCAGGATGAAGTTAAGTTACCAAAAACCAAGAATATGTGGAAAGTTAACACTTGCATATTACAGCTGACTTATTTTACTTAAACAAAAATACATGAAATTGTAACATTTGTGTAATACCAAGTTAAAATGTAATTACTTGGTCTTTCTTACATCAATGGAAATTAACAGCCCCTCAATTAAACCAGTTGATGATTTCACTCTAATTTGATAGTGAAATCATAATTTGTTTCATGGTTTGGTTAGTAGGTTTTTTTCCTTTTTCTTTCTTTTTTTATTAAAAAGCCCTCCAGTTATTCAAACACCACCATTAGACAGAATGGAAGCCTGAATGGTATTTTTAAACTCCCAAGAAGTTGGATCATTTGGACATTTCCAATTCATTTCTCATTATGCTTAAACATCTTTACATCTCATTATGAACCTGACAAGGCCACCAAATGAGGATTGAAAATAATGAAAATATTAATATAATCCGCAAAGTAATTGATACACTTAACTCAGGGAGGATCCAGATATTTCCCCAGATCACAGCAACTTCTTAGCAGGAGTCCTGTGTCCATTTTGATGTATTTGGAGGCACTGAATGCACACGTATTTCCGCTTCACATTAGCTAAGATTTTCAGGCCAAACTATGCAAAGCACTCTTTGCTCTCTAAGACTGGCCACAGCACATATATCACCCAGATCAGATTATCTGCTTTCCAGTGGAATAGCACCAGACAGAGGCAAAGGAAAAATGTCTCTTCTGTGCCAAGTTCATAAAACTTCTTAATCTTTTTGCTAGCAAATCAAACTGTACAATTAATATGAAGACTACTTCCACCTGCACTTCTTGAATTTCTCTGATAAAGCTTACTCTAGTTTTTTGACAAACTCTGGCAACACTATCTGTTTCATTCTGAAAAACCTCATTTATATGGAAAGATACAGGAATTATTGTTTAGGTAGAAATTCCTCCTTCATCATATGCTGCTTCTGCAAGATTCACTGTATAATAAGACATATGATCATGATCAATCAAATCTATTTGTTCTGCACTTGTGCTTCTCAGTGATGAAAAGTTTTTTAAACACCTCTATGTGTCAGACACATAGAAGACACACATAACTAGATACATACACGCACATGAAACAAATATGACTTAAATGATGCACTATTACAAGTCTGCCCAAGGCAATCTGGATGCAAACAAACAACTTACTTTTCCAAGTTCTGTAGGTGCTCTCTGACCTTCTGTACCAGGCCCAGCTTGGTATCATTGACTACAAAATCATCACAACGATAACTGCAAGAAAAACATTTTTCAGAATATGCAAAGCACCTCAGTGAAGCAGATCAAACCACACAAGCCTACGTGTGGGAAGCACCAAAGGGATCCAGCAAAAGATTATGAGGAGAACTGGGGAGCACAGCATCTCAGACTGAGCTTGGTTCCCTCCAAGAACCCCTCTCCAGCAGAAGAGGGTACAAGAAACATCTTATTATGGGTTTTCTTCTAGCTTAGTTCTTTATTAGAAATCAAAAGCATGATGTACTGCCCGCCCAAGGCAGAATTCCAGTTCAACAAAAACGGAAACAGTGTAACTAAAAGCAGACTCAGTGGTCTATCCACAGATTCATCAGAAAAGACCAACTGACCCCTGGTAAACTGAATACAAAGCTTTCATTAATTTTTAAACTATTTTAACATCATAAAATTATCACTAAAATCAGAAGTGCTGAACAGATTCATACAAAACATAAAAGTCTGTGCTATTGAAAAAACACCAAGGAAGATAGACTAAAAGATCACTTGAGTTTTCCAAAGTCAGGCCAGAAGTCTGTGGCAACTTACACCTCCATGCTTAACCACAGATATCATTCCATCACTCATCAGTTTCTGTTTCTGTGTCAAATTACAGCTTCAAATTTTGGCAGGCAAGTGAACATGTCCTGTGAGGAAAGCTACGTTTGATATTTTTAATATCGGAACTATACCTATATATCTCGTTTCCCTTTGGCACAAGAGTGACTCAAATGCAAAAATACATCATCATCACCTCAGGCTATTCCTCTGCTGGAGGAGATACACATTTGCTTCCTAATTTAATGAAGCTACTGATTTCAGGCACAACTGGAATTCACAACACTCTTTGTTGCATAAATCTGCAGTATTGCCAGTATTACTCTGAACTCTACATTCTTGAAAAGGCCAGAGTTGAGAAAGTAAAAGTCCTTGCCACTGAATGGAGTCCCTGTGATCAGTGTGTTCAGGACCACTGCTTTCTGCCTCTAAGAAAAGAAATTAACGTGACTCTCAAGACATCCAAACAATGCATGCAGCAGTTAAGGATACTTACACAAGATCTAGAAATTAGTAAGATTACCAGTATTTTTTATTTTTTTTTACTTTTTTAAAGATGGCCACAGACCAAGTTAGTTTGGGAGGGGGAAGAAGTTTGCTAATATGCTTATTTTTCAGCCATGTCTTAGGTAGTCCTTGTCAGCATTTTCAGCCACCTACAAAAATCTAATGAGGTGCTCCTGCAGTTGCCATTCCCACAGGAAAACTGGCTCTTACGCCAACGCTCAGAGCACAGGAGTCCAGCCAGCTGAATACACAGCATGGGATTCCTGAGCAGGGGCACTCCAGCTGCACCAGCAGTGTCACACTGCTACTAATGCTGGAGTAGCTACTGTTGAGAAAGCAGGGAATGGAAGCCAATACAGGCTCACTCTATGAGAACTTATTGCTGAAAGGTAATTTCATTGCTCCCATGCCCTGGAGATGACATTAACCTTATTTTTACATACCAGTTTAGCATTTGCCTCAAAATGGAAGAATAAAACCAAATATATCAGTAAATGTCAGGGCCCTTCCAACACTGGAAAAGTAATTTTAAGTTTCACTTCAAATTGCGGGGATCTCCTTAACCCCAGGAGACCCCGCAATATGTAGGAAAGTCCAGGTTTCCAGCCTGTGCTGTTGAAGGAGTAGTCTGGAGTCGTTTGTTCGTGTTCTCAAGGCAGTTTATTAAGTCCTTATCAAAGGTAGATTTCTCTGCCCTGCCAGGGTCGACACAGAACGCGTCCAGAGACACACTGTGCCCGCCCCGGGTGAGCTGTAATCTTTTATACTAAAAACTACGTATTAAATGTTTACAATTAAGTACCAATCTATGCCCCTCACATCACCATGTCCAGATCTGTGTCAAACCAATCCAAAAGTGCCAGCACCACCAAGAAGATGGAGGTTATGAAGAAGAACATAAGATAACATGCCTCGTGTAAAAATCCTCCATCTTGTGCCTCAGACCCCCCTGTACAGATCTCCAACCCCCCTGTACAGGGCCCCTGTACATACATTCAAATTATCTTCTTTTTACTTATAACTACTACTATTTTACTATCTAAGTTTTTGTGACCTGAAATTCCTTATACAAAGTTGTCAACCTGTTCCATGGGTTAGAATCGGAGCTACAGGTATTTTTAGTATCATTCCAGGGTCCCTGACACCTCTGGCAAGGCTGAAAAGCCTCCTGACCAGGTTTTGGGTCGGCCAAAGGCATCATAGGAACCCCCTGGGTTCCAACACAAATCAAGACAAACTTCTCTTTCTCTTTTAAATGGGTAGTTTTTTTAAACCACCTCTCTTGCAACACTGAGGATTCAGCACTACTATTAGAAATAACAGCTCCAATAACTCCAATCTATTTTGGATAAACTACTTCTAAATCTGCTTACTTGGTTTATGTTTTAGTAACTTAAATTTGCTAAACCCACACACCCTAAGGGTAAACTGCTGAAAAAATTACATCCTACATGTGAAGATGGCATTCAAAACAGCTGCTGAATTTGTGATCCTCAGGTTTATCGCAAATTAACAAACACCTTTTTTGGATACAGCAGCTCTACAATATGCTTTAGCAGCAATGACACAGAACAAATTCTAGACCTTGCAGAGAGTCCTTTACACAAACCCGGTGCTGGTACTGCATTAATTTATTTTTTGGTAAGGAAGGAAAGGAACTAGTAACATAAGTAATCCCCTGTAAGGAGTTTTGCATATTCCTTTAGACCAGACAAAGCCAATCAATGTGTAATTGTTAGACAGATGGGAAGTTAGTTCCACCTTTGTGAATGCATATGTAAAGTGACAAGCCCCAAGAAGTTATCTTTCCTCTTCCAGCTTTGAGCAGGTAACAGGGTGCTGGCCAGCCAGGCCCTGCTCCACCACATGGCCTACCCCTGTCCTGGCAGAGGGGATGGGAAGCCTTTGGCCGCAGAGCGCTATAGCTGAGACCCAGGGAAGCTGATGATATCCCTGTCCCACCACCTCCAGAGTGGCTGCTGCCATTCTGGCCTGGGCCCCTGTTATCCTGGCCCGGCCCCTCCCAGCATGGCCACCGAATGACCTTTCACCGTAACAGCTCCGGGTGCCACTCGGCAAGGATCACCCTCTGTGGGTCTCGTGCTGAATAAACAGATGTTGAAATAGCTGTAATTCAAGAAGCTTGAAGAGAGAGAGAGAAGAGTGATGAAGACCCTTTGCCCCCAGGGAAGAAGAAGACAACAACCCCTGTTCCCAGAAACAAAGACTTTAAAGATAGATGCAGAGAATCTTTGCTTCTGAACACCTCATCCTTAAAAATAGTACCCTGTCTAAGTTTGACGTGGCCCAGAAACACAGCTTTGGGAAAGCTGTGAAGATGGGAAGGGCTTCACGATTGCAGATTCCTGGACAGCTGCTGTTATGAATAAGTTTCTGAGGTATTTGTTGCTGGTTTTTTGTGCCAGTTTTTTTTATATATAGCTCACCCCTCCCCCTTCTTTTCTCCCCTGCAAACACTGTTTTCTAAGATAAACAACATAGGTAGGGAAATGTTAGTCTCTTAAGCAGCTGCTAAGACCCCCAAAAGCCAGGAGAACCAGAGTCGGCCGGAGCTACCGAGCCGTGGCCACGTGGTGCCGGGGCCGGCGGAGACAGGGCTGGCGGGCTCCCAAGCGGGGCCAGCAGAGGTCCCGAAGCTGCAATGGAACCGGGGCAGAGGCCGCAGTGGAAGCTACCCCCCCTCCCCGCCTCCCGCTGGTGGGAGGCAGTGGAGCCGGCTCCCTCCCGTGGCCAGGCCGAGTCCCTCGGAGGCGGCGGGAGACAGCGAGAGGCGCGATAGCTGCGTGGCACATGCCGGCGGCAGCACGGCTGGGATAGCAGTAAGCAGCCGCGTGGCGCTGCTCAGCACACTGTGGCAGAGCGGCCGCGAGGTGCCGGCGCGGTGCAGACGGGCAGAGAGACAGCGGAGCGGCATGGGAGCGAGGGGAAAAGCGGCAGCACGGCTGGGGGTCCGGTGGAAATCGGAAAGACTGCGTGTGGCGGCGGAAGCGCAGCTGGAAAGACCCGAGACACGAAGGGCAGCACAGAAGACGCAGGANGCGCAGCTGGAAAGACCCGAGACACGCAGGGCAGCACAGAAGACGCAGGAGCAGGCGCACAAGAGAACCTCGATTGCGAAATCAAAAACTCGGATTTCACAATCAAAGGCTGATCATTTGCATATGCAAATAAAGACACGTGAGGACATAGAATAACAACTAAGAAGGGAAAAAAAGACTTAAAACCCAAAAACTACACATTATTTAAGGAAAATAACAGCGCCCATTATTCAGGAAAAGGCAGGACTATAGATTAGAGTTTTAATAAAGTATCGCTGTAACCTGGAGAAACACGAAAAGATAGGGACTGGGCCAGCCAGAAATGGTCGGGCAAGCCGTCCCGGGGCGACTCTCATGAGGACGAGAGGCTTCAGCCCTGCTCGTCAGCAGGACTAGAACTTTCTCCTTTGCTGAGCTGGCATAACTGGGATCAGCAGTGGATTTCAACCTATGCATGTACCCAGAGCTAAATCTTGTTAATAAAGGTATTAAAAGGAGCAAAACTTCCTGTGCGGTTTTTTATTTATAACAGGTGCCATTTGAGAAAAGTGAAGCCACAAGAGAACTGTTTTTTTTTTCTGGTGGAGAAGTCCCCAGAGCATGATGAGAGAGGCTCCTCTCCTTAAGTGAACTGGAAAAAAAAACCTATCCATAAGGTAGTAACTGACTGAATTGTTTCTGTTGTCAGTGAGAAAGAAAAGAGGGTGTGGGAGAGGGGAGAAGTATTCTGAAGATTTTATTCGGATGCTTATTATTCTTTCAGGCCTATTAATAAAAGTTTTTCTTTATACCTTTTAAAGTTTGAGCCTGCTTTGCTGTTCTAATCCTATCTTGCAGCAGAAAATGGGGTAACATATTCTAGTGGGCACCTTGGCATTTTGCCAGTGCTAGACCCACCACATTAACTGGTGTGTTGGCCAGGAAATCAAAAACTGCTGAACTAAAACCACTACAATGGCTTAGCACAGTATTTTCCTCTATACACTCTATTTTTAGTACCTCTGCTACCTCCAAGGCCTGGCCTCATATTTGCTTCTAAAATGACATTGAGCCAGTGAATGTATGCACCGCTCTGGGAACACAAGCACTTAGTGCTGTTACAGTGCTTAGAAGGGACAGAACTCCATGCTATGTTTAAAAGCCCTGACTAGATTTGAATAATTTGAAGGATAGGAAAAATTAAGAAAACCCAGGTTTCCTGAGTTACGCCAACACCTTATATGAGTAAACAAAGAACTCAAATTTTACTGTCTAGATAAAAGGATTTTTACTCTTCTTATTTTCACTGACTGTAGAATGTAAAATAATAGTACTAAGCCATCTCATTTTCCAATGCTCATGGCACCAGCACAGTAAGTCTGGTTTGTTTTTTAAAAAGAACCATCTTCACAGAGACTAAAAAAGAATTTTTCTAAGTCCTTGACATTTATTTTTACACCAGCCAAGAATACACACACCCCTGACACAAGTGTGCCCCCTTAAGGGATAACAAGTAGGATAATATGTGAGAAATCTGACCCACAAACTGTGTCTGGGATTAAATGAACACAGGAAATATATTATGCAAATGTATAAACAGGGAAGCCTTTCTTCTTCTGTGCCAACTCTCTGTGCACTAGCACAGAGAAAAACGATTTTCAAGACCTCTCTTTCAGGAAAGCAGGTTCTTACAGGTATCATTTTACTTCTCATGCACAAAAAAATCTAACAGAGAATGAGAACCCTGTCACAGTTTGAAGACAAAAAAGATCTGTACTTCTTGCAAACTCTTTGTGTGTAGTACTTTAGAACTAACTGAAAGGCTGATTACCTCTAAAAAGTGGGATTCGGGACTCTCTTTTTCTCAGCAGTTAAGGTCTCAAATGTAATTTAGTCTGAGGGTTTTGTATTGCATCTATTGTCTCAAAAGTGTCCAAAGAATCAAGAAGAGAGTTGTACTCTCATAATAAATAAAATATTAACAAATTCTCTCAACTTTTCCACTGGTAAGACTGAGCTACTGAATAGGAGAACTGAGTAAGCAAACAATAAAACCTTCTGGAAAGACTGCATGACAGATTATGGCACAGCCAAAGGAAGGCAAAGGATCAAATGCTGCCTTCCTAGAAAGCCCATACAGGCCTGTTCACTGCTACTATCATGCAAGCCAAGAAACATGGTAAATCAGGATCCATAGGATAAAAATGGAGTAGGAGTATCCTACTTTTACTCTGTGCAGTAAACAGAACTGCAAATAAAAATATAAAAGCTAGCACTGCATCAAAATAGCTGCATTATTTTTACAGTAGAAGTAAAATTCAAATAAGTCTTAGGATGGTATTTTATTGACTTTCAAATTATTGAAGCAGCCCACATGGGTAGCATAAAATATTCATCATTACATAAAAGTTCACTTAAAAGAACCACCATGGCATAAACTTAGCACTGTCTACTGGATTAATGTCTACACTGCAGTTCATAAATAGCGTTTTCAAAGCTATTGAAAGCCTATTCACTCTCCACAATAGCTAATTATGTCTCAAATTTATCCAACTATTTACTTTAATTGGCAGCACTATTTGACAGCGACCTCCACAGTACTGTCCAAAATAAAGGGGGAAAATTTGATCTGGATGCCTTCTGCTTAATCTTTAAACTTCTTTGCTCATTTCAATTGGGTGCAGTAACAAATTCAGGTATTTCCCTGATTATCACGTGGGAAAAACCTGAAATATCCTAAATGAAAGCAAAGATAAACTGCTTTTGAAACTTGTTCAGCTTCACGTTACCACAGGAGTTATAATTTGCTGGTTAATTACACACAACAGGAACTCCCCAAGGCAAAGCTGGCTACGATTAGTCCCAATTCATCCACAGATGACTCAGCCCTCGACTACAGCAGAAAAGACATCACATGCTGAACTGCTTCCCTTCTATGCTCCCACAACAGGCACCTCCCCAACTGCAGGTCTGCCTGGCCTCCCCAGCACAGATGGGGTCAGTAATAGATCTCACAGCCCCCAGTCTGGCTGCTGGTATTTTGCAATGCCCACTCGGGGTTTGGGATAAGGTCAGCAGGGTGCATAGACTTGCTGCTGTAACTCATCAAGCCTCAGCAAGTTTGGGAATACTGTTTGTAATAATGGATATACAATCAAAGACTTCAAATACCCTGCTAAAATTCTCCCACAGATTATTACCTTCAGAATGACTGGAAGACAGGGCATAATTAAAACAAAACAAAAAGCCACAACATAGAACACAGCTGCTACCAGTATAATTTGGAAAGTTAAAATAGTTTTCCACAGCTGTTGCAATGCTGGTAACCTGTGCACATGTATCCCTTAGAAAACTTGACTGTTTTTTCATGTATTCGCATAGAAGCAGAAAAAAAATGCTGGTCAATAAAATACAATGCAAATAAAAGCAAAATTCCTCTACATCACAAAGCTACTCAAACCCTTCTTCTATACTTAAATGCCTACAGCTGCTTACAGCATCTGAGCAGTTTCTGAGTTGCTCCAAACAATGTTTCTTCAGGTGAAATCACATAAATGGGGTTTTACTTGCAGATGATAAAAATATTTGTTACAGAAGCATTCCTCATAAAACTGGATACCAAACTTCATCAAACAGTTTATTTTCCCCAATGAACTACCGAAAAGACACCCAACTATTTGAACAAAATATGCATTAGAGGAGCCACATATCCAGTAATTTTACAAGACCGTAACAGGGATTTTCCTGAGATTTACACTGCTCAAATCCTGCACTGCCACACTGCACAAGTAACAATACACATGGGAAACCATGGAGCAGTTGCAAATGGGGAAGCACCTGTGAACAGCTTTGCTTAAGGGGGAACAGGATGGAGGATGTTGAGGCAAAAAACAGTGCTTGGCACTGACTCCCCGTCTTTGCGCTCTGGGGAACAAGGACAGTGGGGAATACAACATTAGCAGCATCAATATTAAATTTCCCTAAACAGTGTTTATCATCACACTGCAAGAACCCCACAGACACAATCAGCCCAGGCCATTGTGCTATTTAAAGGAATATTTCTGATTCTTTCTTGCCAGAGACTTGATGCTGCTTCCCAACAGGATCCATCACTTTCTCCAGACTCACCAAAGTTATGCACACAAACACAACTCAAGTTCAGATCTCTTGCGCAGGAACTACGGCAAAAGTAAACTACAGTAAACTATAGTTTATTTTCTGAATCCTGACAAATAAAGGATATGTGAAAAGCTCACCAGCTTGATGGAGAGAGTAACAACTCTTCGCAATTAAGAGGTTTGGGTTTCCACATACCCCAAAGCAAACAGAAGCAACTCCAAATCCCATAGAACTTATTTCAAAAAGTGTCTTCTCTTTAAGACATTTGACATGTGAGAGTTTATTTACACCCAGTGCTACAATACACATGGAAAAGCAGTGTTCCAAAATGACAGGTTTGGAAATCAAAAGACGAAATGCTCAAAAATGTGTGTAACATGATGCTACACAAGAGTCTGATGTTTTCAACTTCTAGTATATAAAAAGTTGTTAAATTACAGTGTTTAAACTCTTACCAGTATGTACTGTAACTACTGCAATCCATACACACAGTATGCTGAACTTTCTCCTGTTTTTCTGTTTTCTTATGATTGGTCATATGAATCTGTGCATCTTCGTAATGCTTTTTTGCATGGCCATTCACATATCTAAAATAAATGTATAAGAAAGAAGTTTATACCTCTAAACTGCTAATCAACATTCATTTAAAAATATAAATAAATAAAGGCATCCAAGATTTACACTGGCACTAAAAAAGACAATTCACTTGTGTGAAAACAGTGGCTAAATTTTCCAGTGTTTTCCCCCTTTACTCTCTTGTGGTCCAAATTAGCTCCTCCATCTCCTAGACCAAACCCCAGGATCTGTGCTCTTAACAGACTAATGCACTTTCACAACTGAGAAAATGCTAAATTCCCTTTTCCCATACCTGTAGTGCAGTTAGTTCTCTGTACTGCTTTCCCATATACTCATCTTACAGCTCTACCTTTTCACCCCCAGCATTCGTGTTTGGGATCCCTTTAACAGAGTGCTGACTCTCATTTTCAGCTTTCCCATTCTGCAGCATGATTTAATGTTACAGTCATCGAGTTCATGAACTTGAAGGTCTCTGAAGCTTGTGGTTACGTCTAAATTCCTACAGCTCTTTTGCTGACACAATGAGCACTTTCATGCTCAAAGTTTGACATATAGGAAATTAAGCAGCTCTAATTAAAAAAAAGTCATTATAAATACAAGAGCCCTAAGGCATATTTCATCTTCTCATTCAATTATTTTCCATTCTAAGCACGGGAGCAGTTTGGAAAGAGAAAACAAACTGCATAAATAACTGACTCCATGTCTACCAACTGCACGTAAGAAAGGCCATTTGCGGACAGTAGTTATTTTTTTTAAGATTACTAACAGTTAAAATATTCCAATTATTTATTGCACACCATGAAGTATCTCCCCCTCTCTTAGCTCTCACCAAGGATAAATTTATTAAAAAAATAAACAGAGGGAAAAAAGAGTCAGTGTCAAAAACTCTGAATAAGAAACATTATTAAAACTGTGGCACTTAGTGCTACCCATATCAAACAAACAAAACCTGTTCATTCAACCCACTTTAAAAGACAAAGTCACTAAGTTTAATGATGCTTTCCCAGAATAAAAGCACACCAGCACAGATGTTACCCAAGAGATGAAAACATGTTCACAACTCAGATACTGTCTAAATGTCAACACTAACTGTATTCCACTACTATGTGCATCTCAAACATTTATGTAGCAGCACATTTTCTACAATTATCCAGATATGTAAATAACAGTATTGACTATATAATTCCTCAACAATTTATTTGGTGTACTTCAACTAATACAGGCATCAAAGTAAATACTGAAGGAATTGTGATGGTAGCTACTTTTTACATGCTATGGCAATAACTTTAGGTCCAAAACTCCAGTGAAGTACATTTAAGCTATTTTCAGTCTCAGCTGAATAGCTGTTGTTTCTCTCAAAATAAGCTGTGCCAACTTGTGGCTTTGCAACAATTTTTATTGTGTTTTTCCTACCACAAAATAAACACCTTCCACAGTATTAAACTATCACTCCACACACTTTTATACTGAGCAATCACATTTATTGTACACTTTACTTTAAAAAACCCAATGAGATAAAACCCTGGTATCCTCAATATATTACCTCTGGACTCTCATAAAGTAGCAAAGAACCATATTAAGCATAAACATACATAGTTGAATGAGATAATGAAAGGTTTATTTCAGGGAAATTTTGAATGAACTGCCTCAGAAGTCAAGCAACAAAGGAGAAAGATAAAGGTCTGATTAAAAGATTTGCACACTAACACTGTACCCACCTTCCACAATGGACACTTGAACACGTCAGACAGACCCAGGGACTTTTATTTGACCGGCACACTATAAAAAAAAAAAAAAGTGTCAAATGAATGAAGTCTACTTGATTTAAAAATGCAATACAAAAATACCAGAAAGACAAAAACACCAGTAAACATTCCAATGTTTTCTTTTGGCTTTTAATAACAGTCCAGTGAACACAGGATAAAAAGCTACAGCACTTCTGTTTCATAACATTTGTTCACCAAGAAACCATTTTAAAGAAGGTATTGCATGAAAGCCTGATAAGAAGCACACAGAATAAATTACTGTGCAATGCATGATAGTACACAACATTTATACAATGTGTATTCCTATGCTGCAGTGCTGATAAAGAATTTATCCATAATGACTTCACCCTCAGTCCCACACAAGCAGCTGAAAGGTTAAAATGTAACACCAGTGCTGTGCGTCACAACCTACTCAAGACATCAGAAGACATTATCTACGTTTTTGGCTGTTAGATTTTAAGCCTAGAAAATTTAACACATGGATGTTTTAAGCTAAAGGTCTTTAAAAAAAAAGAAAAAAAAAAAAAGAAGGCAAACACTAAAAAAAAGATGAAACACCATCACAGGGTAGAGCCATAGAAATGGGATATTCCAACTCTAATTACAACCCAGCAGGTCACTGAAAGAGGGATGCTATGAAACACAACACTCAGTTTTGAATGAAATAAAATTGTTAAAAACTATCCATTACCACAAAATGTAAAAAAAATAGTATTACACTTTCAAATCCCATCTAATATGATGAGAAAATTAAAATAAAATGCTAAGTGCACTGCTAGGAGGGCAGAAAACAAAAATAAAATACAACTTTGATTATCCCCAAAATACAAAAGGGTATGATACCAGACCCATAAATTTTTGCTGCTTGGAGCAGCCAGTGAAGAGTCACAGAAGAAAGAGAATGCACTGGGGTCTGTGAGGCCAGGGGGTAGAAACACAAAGAGAAGAGGACTGATCCTGATTGTACACATAAATTATTTATATTGTTAGTTATTGTGGGAAAGCTTGAGAACAGCCCTCCCCTTCTGGAGTCACGATTTAAAACAAGAACTGAAGCAGCACAGCAGCTGCTCCAGGATAGGATCATCTAAGCAGGCTAATTCAGGACTTGTAGCAAAACTCAAAACACAGTTCACCAAGTGTGGGGGGTTGGGGTGTTGTCCCTTTCGTTCTCTTTACCCACAGAATTTTGTCCCATTTGTTGCCGGG
>VXBU01013136.1:21015-35157 GCA_013400315.1 Bombycilla garrulus | reverse complement strand
GGGGGGTTTCTGAAGGAGGGTTCTGCCTTCCCCAGCAGATACCTGTCTTCAACCCAAGACACCAAGCTACAAACCATGGTACATAGCAAACTGTTAAGATCCAATACCATCGGAGAAAACCAAGCTAAGAAAAGTAGTTTCCTTATCAAATTAAATGATCACTAAAAAGGAAGGGGTCTATTTTGATTCAGCAGAGAACTGACANGAAGAGTATGCTGCTTTTTAAACAACTGGATTTTGCATTTGAATTCATTATTACAAATAGTTGCTGTATTTCAATTCAAATGCTAAGTTCAAGGTATGTTTAAAATGAGAAAGTTACCGTGGGGAAAAAATATTTTACAAGAGAATTTTTATGAAGTAACTTCTTCAAACTCCTTAGTCAAGACTCCAGAACTGCTTCCTTCAGCTACTTTACTTGAGAAACAGATTTTCTCACAGAGAAACAGTCTCAGTTATCTGGCATTGGTTCTGCAAAACCCAATTTTTCTATTTCTAAAACTGCTTATTCCCACAGCTGTGATGGTCATCTTGCAACAGACAGAGGGCAGCCAGGTAGAGCTGTTTTGGTTTACATTTCAACTCAGGAATGTGGAAGAAGTTTGTCTAATTTGGCCAAAATGTTACCAAGAAACCCAAAATTTAACATGGGCAACCAGAAAAGGAAAGGAAGAACTTAAACAGCCATTATCAATTAAAAATGGGCTAAAGGAACTACTGGTATGTCCTGATCAATATTATTTGCTTGAGTTTACAAACTGCAACGTAAAATATTAATCAGAAGGAAAGCAAAAGAAGCCAAAACCATTCACGCACTTAATCTGTGTTTAAGTACTGTGTGAAGAAAGCACTACCCTACACTTTCCACGTCAAGAAGATAGTAAGGTTTTTCCAGCATTAAAACCCTAACAGAAATTTTCCACTGTGAAACAGCATGTTTTCTTTCACTCTTATCATCTATGCACAGAACTGGTTCTCAACCAGTTGGTCAAAGCATTATGATGGAAACTATCATTCCTACTTTCCACTCCTACCAGACAATTACAATTTCACATTCAGATACTTTAAATACCTGTACTGCTTGTTTGTCAAGTGATAATTATACTGAAGGAGTGCTCATTCTACAGGTTTAGATGGTCTGTACAAAGCCAGCAAATAAGTCCAACGTCTGCACAATACCAAAAAAATCGCATACACTAAAATTTTCCATCTTTCGTATCAGGGAATAGGAAAAGATAGCTCATTTGTTTGCTTCAACTTTTAGGAAGAACTTTGCTCCAATTGCATCACATCAGAAATCTGCAGTTTATCTTCTGCACAAACATCTCCACCCACAAAGGAACATGGAAATGTTCACACAACATGGAAGTGACTCCCACTAAGATTAAACAGAATCCAGCATTAAATCTGTGACCTCAAATTGCTCTGTTCTCAGAGAATTACAATAATTGATTTTTTTAACTTTGCTGGAGATTGTATTCTGTATTTCTCTGAGGCTGGCTTGGCAGATGGCTGCATTAAAACCTGAATCTCCAGGCATTCCTCAGTTCAGATCCTGAAGAAGTTATCATCTTGCAACTTCATAAATAAAATTAGACTGTTTCATGCATTAGTCGGGACTCTATCAAGACAGGCACCATGGAATGCACAGCAAAATCACAGTCACTGTCCAGAACTACTTATAATCTAAACTAGAGGTATACAGTTTGGTTTCATGTGTAAAGACACTGCACATTATTCCTTTCAGGTACAGCACTGACGTGAACACACTAAGCTTCAAAGTAGACCAGAAATGAGAAGGAGAAATCCACAGCAAATCTCTTTTCAATTCAAAGAACATGACACAGCCCTGAAAGCTGACCCCTAAAACAGACTTGGGTGTTCTGGACTTTCAGGTCAGACACTAACACTAAATCATAAGAAATTACTTTCAAACCCATTTGTATAGGTACAGATATATTCACTCCATAATCAGTTTTCCAATGTGGGATTTGGGAGTTTGGCTTGTTTTTCTTTTAGCACTACTTAAAAAAGAGAAGGGAGCATTACATTAGCATCCCTTACTTTGGATTAAAATTATGTTCAAACATTGTAACCGCATTAAAAAATTATCTTATTTAGTGGCATACAGACCAAGGAACAATGGCTGCTTTCTCAGCTTGAACAAAAGTATGGCTACTGAAACAGTTACCAACTGCCTGAGTTTGCTGTATTTTTAGAACAGATTCAAGTGGTCAGGCAAAAATGACACTAACGTGTCAAAAGAAAAGGGAAAGCAAAGCTGCAATGCCACAACCTTATCTGAGGCCATTTGCCACCTCAGCTCAAAATCTTCTTAATTCAGAAACTTAGAAACACAACTTTTCATCATCTAATAGGAAGAATTCTTTCAGAGAATGATTTCTCCAAGTAAAAGCTGAAGTTCTGATGTGTTCCACAGTCTGCAAAGCCCTCTCTATATGAAGAGAAGTATCAATCCATCCCCAGGAGAGCAAAGATGCACACGTAACTTTGGGAACACCCAGAGACATCCACACAGCTTCCACTTTTTGCAAGTCACCTGGATAAGGTTATGCCAAGTAGAATGAGCAAGATGCAGCTAATCAGTTTGGTGTTCTCACCATAGGGTCCCTGCCCCATCCTACCCCCACGATCATGCAAATATGACCTTCTCGTGCTGGACTTTTTCTTCTTATTGAAAACTGACTCCAAGTGCACTCATGTGAAGCATGACTGCTCCTGGCAAACACTGCATTTCTTACACAGCAAAGATGCAGACTCACTGAAGGAAAGTTACAGCTGTGTATAAGGATACAACCAACCTGTGAAACAAATGAGTTTGTTGAAACAGCACACTGCATAGCTGAGAAACTGGCAATAGAACAAAAACAGCAGGAAGAGGAAGAGACAAACAGGAAGCAGCTTTTGTAAAGCAGCCAAGTCCAGAAACCTGCAAGATGCAGTGTCTGCCAGAGATCTGGCAGCAGCACAGCCATGCGATCGACACAGCATGAGTGATCCAGGGCCAGAGCTGCTACAGAACTGTGCTTACAGCCAGGGTTTAAAATAGCCCTTCATTGCTACACTAAAGAAAAGGCCACCAAAAATCCAGCACATTAAGAACAATACTTTGGTCCTTCTGTTAAAAGCACATTGAATAGAAAAAAGATTAGGGTCACTAAACTATTTCAAATAGTATCCACTGCCTTACAGGACAGCCTGTGCTTAGCTCTCAAAGAAGTTGCAGCAGCACTTCCATGTTACTGGCCCAATTATACACTTCAAAACACAGTGACCCGCACAGAAATATCTCCAGACTAACTGACCTCTGGTCAGCTCACTTGATTTTCACACAGTGGGTCAGCTATACCAAAACAAGCTAAACTGAATTTTAAAAAACCCACTGGTGCTCCACTCAGGAAAAAAGAACAATATTTACATACATGTAGTGTATGGCTTGTGTTACTCTGACACTGCACTGAGGAAATCATCCCACAGACATGAGCACTTGGTGACAAACATGTACCTATGCTACATAAGTACAGCATGCACTATCATGTGACACACATGTGCCTATCCAAAAAACCCTCAAAAATACTGTTACAAGAAGTGGACTACTTTTCCTTTCCCATACCTTTACCTTAATTTTGCCTTAAAAATCTCTCAGTGTCCTGTTTAATTATGATTTTGTAGCAGGACTCCCATTTTGCTGGCTGAACCTGACAATTGCAGCAAAAAAGAGCTCGGCAGTCTTCACCTGCAACATGTGAAGAAAAAAGCAGCAACAATCCACCCACCAAAATGAGAAACCCCTTATTTGTAAGACACAACCCTTCTGCTGTGACACATGAGGCCTAAGGAATCAGACTTAAAGCTACCTTTTCCAATAATCTGGAAGTAAAGGTGAGGCAAATTTGCAAGCAAAAATCCTGGTGACAATACAAAATTCTGTACAAGTATTTAACCAAATTTATAAAAACCCCTTTAGTAAAAGCATTTCAAATGCAAAGATTTTCAGTCACAGGATTCAGAGCATTTCTCAGAAAGCCCATTTCCATTTTACAGATGAGAACTAGAGATTGAATAATTTACCAAAAGAATTTTACCAGCATAGATCAGAACTATGCCTACTAGCCCATACCTTAGTCCTTCAAATCATTTTAGCTGCAGCCAAGGGGAAGATATCCCAAAAGCCAACATTCTACACAGATCTGTAAGGTGATTTGCCAAAACAGCTCTGAATTGAACACGTAAAACTTCCCGTATGCAATATACAACAGTCATCAGGTGTCTGAGAGTCACCCATGAAAGCTGGTGTTCTAAGTAGGGAATCACAAGTTATTAACCTAAGAGAAATATCAAGGAGACAAATGCGTTGGATGTGGTTCCTCCTCTGGGCTTACATGCTAGAGCTGCAAAGAAGTTCTGCCCACTGCTGGAATTCACAGCTCTGGAACTCCCTCTGGATGCAGGCACAAGTCTCTTCAAAGACTGAATAAATCAGCAGAGGAGTTTTCTCCACAAAATCCCCATTCATTCAAGATGTGAACATCTCAAGTTTAATGCACATACCTCCTACCCTTGAAAGACCTTCTCTACAGACAACTTTTAAATGATGAGTGAGGACTGACAATTCCTTCCCATGAGTAAGTACCTCTCCAGTGGAACAGTGAGATAAAGCAAGAGACAGAGTGAGACTTTCACCCGGCCTAGCACTTACAGCGTTCACCCAGGCTGCAGGCTCCCCAGCAAGGAATATCCATGCACTCTACATTCAAAATCCACCACAAAACACTAAGTTGTTAAAATTGAGACTGGAACCAAGGATTTTCCACCAAGATGAATGGACCAAATCACAGCATTTGAGAGCTCTTTCTTCCTGGCCCACAAACTCAGTCATAAACCAGCATATACAATAAGCAGCATCTCAAGGCAAAAATTACAAGTCTTCCACATCCCAGAACATCAGTCAAGACTGGGAGGTAAGACAGAGAGTACTGTGGGTTTAATTAGCATAAGTGGCTTGATAACCAAGATGCCTTATCAAGAACAAACAGAGCTTTGAAGATTGCAAGAAGATTGAATGAAGTAGAAGAAATGTTGCAAAATGTATAAGTTTGTTTGTGCGTTAAGGCAATCACTGTAGCAAAAAATTACTGCCTTCCTAAAATGTTACATAAGCATATGCACCTCACAGTATATTCAGATTCTGATCACCAGTCAATAGTCCCTGTCCCTCAACTGTTGATACAAGACTGCAGAGTATGTAGATATGTGCAGAATCAGACACTGGCATTGAAAAAAACCACTTTATTTCTAGAAACAAAGAAGCGTTAAAGAATACAGGTATCCTCCAAGGCACACCAGTATTTTTACCAGCAGCACGTAAAAATCCCTAACAGGCAATATAAGTTCCTCAATACTAACTGCACATACACCAATACAACCGACCAAGATTCCCAGCTTCTGACATTCATTTATGTATTTAAAAAGGCAGTTCCTTCAAGTGCTCACACAAGCTTTATTATTATCTGACCCTACTGTATGTTTACATTCCAGAGGAATCAAAAGTCCTGAAAAGACAAAGCAGGCCTTAACATATCCAGCAGTGCAGTAAGAATGCTAATACTATCTTATAATCTAGGAATAGGTTCTTAGAACCTAAAGACAGAGTTAAATGTGCATGGTTGTTGTTTTTTTTTTTGTTTGGGTGGGAACGTTTAAAGCATATATGCATCTGGGAAAAGCATCTGCTCCACATTTAAGAAGACCAGTCAATTCCAGGTGAATAACTGTAATGAAAGACAGGTGACTGAAAAAGGAAGTAAATTTTGCAAGATTATTTTTTTTAACCTCTCAGCAGACGAAAGACCCACTCTAAACAAAATACAGGAAAAAGGAACATTACAGACTTTGAAAACTAAAGACATGTTAGAAGCCAGCAGGTTTTACTGTCCAGGTTTTAAAGAATACTCCCATTTGTTTTCAAACTTAATTTCAAAAAGATTTTCTTTCTCTCCTTCCCTCTGCCCCATCAAAGAAGTTCATACGTGCACTGAATTTGCTCTAAAATCTTAACAATTACAAAAAAAATTCTATTTTACAGTATGTTACATAAATCTCATTTGTAAGACATCTTTACTGCATACTTTAGAAAAACAACACTCTAGTCAAAACAAAATCAGACAGAAGGGAAAAGGTTTTCAATTATACTATTTAAAATGCTTTAAAATGAGCTAACACACATACAACTAAAGTAAAAGTTAAGAACAGATTAAGGAAACTTCAGTTACATTTATATCAAAGGAAGAGAACTCACAAGGAAGCAAGTCTCCTGGTAAGCATTGTTACATATATAAAATTGTTAAAGCCTTCTTTCACAATGAAGAAAAGTCTCAACAGTATCAAGACCTAGCCTGACTCAAATCACATTCAAATGTAAGATAATTCAAATAAAACTCCAAAAAACATTTCAAGAAAGAAACAAACAACCCTCACTTGCAGCTATGTAAAAAAAACTGAAATTACTTCCTCTGTCTTTATCTTTCAGCCAAAATCAGAAAGATCGGGTTTCTAGTAAGAAGTCATTTAGTGATAGCTTGTGAACTACTATTTGTATTCACGCATACCTGTACATGTAGTTTCCTCCTCCCCGTGCTAAAAAAAAGCACTGCCCTGTCTCATAGATGGTTACAGTAAACCATTCCCATTTACAGTGGAAAACCACATGTAATTTAGATATACTAAACAACACCTGAGTGAGAATATAAACCAGGGGTAGCTGCACAACTTTTCACAGAATAAGTAGGTTACTGAAGTGCCCAACTCATTCCTAACACTGAAGAATGTCAGAGAACAACGTGATCAGCTTCATCTGCCTGGAATTCCCCTGCCCTACACTCAACCACACTGGCTTCAGCTCGGCATTAAGAATTCCATACTGAGAAACGGGGATGTTACAAAAACGCAGGCGTTTTTGTTTGCCTGTATTCCCAGCTCAGTGACGGAAAAGCAGATAGGGAGGTCAGGAAAACTGCTTCTAAGCAGGGTAAACAGGTCCCCAAGGAAGTGGCTGAACAGACTGGGGAGAGGAGGTCCAAATTAAAGTCAGGTCACTCCCAGCAGCGCTCGCTGCACCGCTGCCGCTGCTCGGGGTAAGGGAGGGAGAGACAGAAAGAATCAGCGCTGCCAGTCGCACACAGACATCCGGCTCCCAGGCTACACCACCACCATTTTTTTCTGAAAATTTCATCTTTCTACATGTCCAGCCAAACGCCAGGACAACACAGACGTGTCAGCAGTTTATCTTCCCGCATATACTACAAAAAACACATCCTACATGAAGGCAAAATGAAAAGTATGGAAAGACAGACAGACAGAAAGAAAACATTAGAAGCAGTCTGATCTTGATCAACAGGCATGACCAAAAGCATTTTTTTAAATGCTTCCTCTATTTTTCCTTTACAACTCGAAAAACATTTTTTAGTTGTTTGGTCACCTAGATAACTAATTAGCATGAAAATTTAAATACATATATTTTAAAATTAAATGCTTTTCTCCTTCACAGAAAAACAGATATTGTTCCTCAGTGTAGCAGTAGCATCCACAAAAGAAAAAAAAAAAAAAGTCAGTCAATTTTTCTGCTAGAGTAAGACACACAAATGTTCATTTTCAGACAGCAGCCATAAAAAACACAGCAAAGCCAACAGTGTAATGCCATTTTGAGTAAGTCAGCAATTAATAGCACATCAAAATATTCAAGCTGGTAATAATAGGGAAAATAGGGGAAAGACAGAAAGAAGAAAAATGTATGGTGGATGAAAACATTACCGGGGACTGAAGGGTAAAACCCCCCAAAAATTTAAAGGGTCAAGGCTATTTTAAGAAAAACATCTATTTTGACACAGACAGATGCTCATATTCCCACCTATGAATTACCTTGAAAAACCAGTATTTTCCTGTTTGATATTGATAAGGACCTTCAACCCCCAATCCCCAAATCTGAGGTTATCATCTTGCTTCACAGGCTTGTACCACCCCGGGCAAGTCAATTTCCAGAGCCACCACCTTGTTCTGCCAGGCTGCCCGGAGGTATTTGGATTAGATTCACCTGGGTAATTAAATCTGCCACAGAAATCTCGAACTAAATTTACGAGATCCAAAATTATGCAAGATATTCCAAAGGGGGTAACCCCAGATGATTGCTTTGACATATCAGATAAGACTGCTAAATACCAAGTGTACTCAATCACATCAAACAACATTTAACACATCCTCTTGTAATCGAGGAAAAGAATTTTTAAGGACAAAATCTTACACTACTCCCATAACAAGGGCACCATAAAGCAATTCTGATTCACTCTACAGTAAAATCTGTTTCCTCCAACAATACTGAAGTACAACTCCGAACAGCCTTAGCTAGTTTTCAGATCCAAACTTTTTATTAAATTGCACTTTCTAACCTTCTTGGAATATTTTAATTAATGGCCTTTAATCACTTTTTACCTAGGTAAGGAATGTTACTTAAAACAGAAAGCAAAGCATGAACAGGTTACTAAATTGAGTGCTACTGATCAAATGAGAAATGGCTCAAATCTTAATTTCATTCCAAACACCAAGTCTGAAACTTTCATTTTGTCAATCTCAGACACACATGTGACAAAAAAAAAATTAACGAGTCCAAGTGTGTCAGCCCCTCAGCACCTTGAGCACCCCTCAGCACTGACATGATCAGACAAAGCATCAGACAAATGCACTGCCATTGTTTAACACCTGCATGCCCTGAAGAGCTTGGGAAAGGCAGGTGAAAATCATCCTGCTTACACTGAAATCAGCTGTAATGAGATTTGCCTTAATCTGAGGTAAATCAAGAGTCTGCCACGAACACATGAGTGTCTCATCCTGCTTCCACAATCCATCAGATGATCCTGTCTCTTTACCTGCCACGCTTTGAATTGTCATTTCAAAGCACTGGATACTTAGAACAGTCAGCAGTAAAATTTGCCATTTACAGTCGATCTTCAAAATCATCATGAAGATCAGATCTACTTCTCAAAGGTAACACATTAAATGTCTACTTCTTTCCTCCGAAGCATCTCTTCCCCAAGCTAATGTTAAAATTTTATGATAGATTATGATTGTTGAGTAGAGTATAAACACAATTTTGAAAACAAAGTCTAGAAAATATTAATCACCAATTTAAGTTTACTGATTTTTTAGTAATACTAAACATCTGAAAAGAAAGACTCACTTTTTTTTTTTGTAATTAAAAGAAAATTTCCACCTAACTTATGGGACCAAAATTAAGACTTTTATCCTATCTCAAAAAATGTGCATCATCTAACAGAACTGGTTCCAAAGAAGTGTGTTCTACCTCACAGGCCAGGGTAACTGCTGACCCCATGGTCAGTTCACACATCAGTAACCATTTCAAATAGAAACAAAAACAAAAAGAAAAAAAAAAAAACCACAAAAAACCACAAAAAACCAAACAAACAAACAAAATGAACCCCCACCAATTTTAAGGAAAACAAGACTGAGTCTGAAAAAACGAAATCTAACAAGCTAACTTAAAACAACAGCCAGGAAATGAATATAAGGAGATATAACAACCTATAGAGTTGCTAACCAGCATTCTTGCATAGCAATGACCCAGAGGAATGAAAAGGTGAAAGAGTACTCAACTCTGAAATTAAAGTGACTGAATAAAGAGGGATAGTTTTTTAAATCTATTTACTTTGTCAGTTAAATTTCAGAATACATCTGACAATTTCCAGGCCAAATTAATTTTCCAGATGTAAGGTGACAAATAATTATCACACACACAATACAGACCATTAGATCCTCACACCGTCCGTGATCTTACCCTGAGTTTACACACAGAGAACTGAAGTTTTCTTAGGAATAAGGTCCTGCCTACCCATCTCCAGTTTCAGCAAGCTTTCCCTCCTACTATATTGCAGTAATCATGAAAAGACAGAAGAACTCAGAAGCAGACAGAAACACAAATAGTTAGGGAAATGGAGAAGCAACACTAAGAAGCAGCTGGGATGAAAAGGAAAGCCAAGCAGGTAAAGTCTATACCTTTGCTTTTACACTATACTTGTCTTGGCACTGATTGCAACAGTCCAAAGCCAAAAAACAGTGTGGCAGAATGGCAGTGAAAGAAGAACAGAGCAGCTAATTTAACTGAGAAAACCAAACCTGATGCAGGGCAGGTGGGCAGGGAAGCAGCAAACAAAAAAAAACCAACATAAGCAGCCTGACCCAGTGCAGTCATGTTCTTGCAAGTTGTACTCATCACAAAATATTTGATCTCAAATCTAAATAAGCACTCAGGAATATTGGGTTATTCTGAACAAACTGAATTTACCAAATATTTTAGTAACTTAAACACACACAAAAAAGTCACTAACTCAGCATGTGGATTTCCACCATAATCACTGCTCACTAGGCCTCAAACAGATTGCCTTTCATATTCCCAGTGTCATTTCCACTCCCACAACATATGCTTCTGACCACTGGTGCAATTACAACTCCTATACGACAGAAATTAGAATGCAAAAAACTGATGCCACACACAAATATTCAGCTTTTGCAGGAAACACCAGTCTATGGCTAGAATTGCTCTTCAATACCTAACAAAATCTGTTATTTAAGGGGAAAAAAAGTATTCAACTGACAGTGACCTGAAAAGCAAGTTTTAAGCATCCTTCACAAGTGCAATTCACCTTTAAAAAAAACCAAAACTCACAGAATCACTACCTCAGCAGACACAATCCTATGAGTCCACAGCTGTTCTTCTAAAGACAGAACTTCAAATAATACACTGAACAACCAATGAGAATAAATAATGAATCCTCAACCACACAGAAAAAAGTTGGAAAACCTCTCCAGACTTCCCCAGGTATGCTTAGGAGATTGCAATCTCACTTAGGTGAGGCAGGGCTCCCTGTGGTTTGAATGTGTCTATGAAAAGCTGCTGAGAAATACCACATCTGAGCTGTTCCAGAGTACTTTCCATAATTATATGACTTGCACAACAGTGCTGAAGGTGTGGCACATCATACAAGTGCAACAGCTACAGTCAGTGACACTGTACTGCCAATGCCTCCAGACACTCTGTTTCCAACTTCAGCACAAGTTTCAGAAATTAAAGCGCATAGAATGACTGCACTCCAACTGGAATTAGCAGATATCTGCCCACATTATTTCACATGACAGCACTGATTAAAAGCCATTTTCAGTTTCTATACCATTTCTACTTTACATATATATCTCCTCCTAAATACCCAATTGCAACAACAAACTGCTTATAAAAAAAAAAAACAACAACAAAAAAAAAAAACAAAACAAAACAAAAAAAAACCACAAACAAACAAACAAACAAAAAAAACAACAAACACATCAACATTCTGTGCTCCCTTTTGATAACAGCATAACAGCGAAGCTTCTCAAAGCAAATACATGCTGTTTTCTGCACTGCTTACTGTATAGAACAGGCCTGACTGGATTAAATACCCAGGGGAAAGCAGACCACCTTCTGAATGGGGGGCCTTAAACTCTCTGACTTCCAATCTAACAAGAACATTACAGAAAATGTAGAGACACTTAAAAATTAACACACTGCATTACTTATTAACTGAGAGCAAACCCACTGATATTAGGATCACACCCATGCTGTCAATGCTTCCTCTCAGTGCTTTTTTAAGAATCTTCCTTCACCACAAGACTTCCAAAGCAACTCTGTCAGGAAGCTTTCAAGGGAAACACATTTAGGCCAATTGAGCAGCTCCGGCTGATGCACATGCTCCTCTAACAAACTCACTGCCTTCAGTAAGGCTGGCTTCCACCAAATGCAACAGTCCTCCACTACACAATGACACAGTACTCAAGTTCAAGTAACAATATTCAAAAGTGCCTCCATATTACCTTTTGAAGTTATTGTTGCAATCAAGAGTTTTTGTGGCCGACAAAAAGAAGATACTTAACCAGTGTACATCACTCAGCATGGCAACTACAGAGTCCACAGATCTCTAGGACACCAGATAGATAATAATAAAAATGGACACTGGCAGTCTGAACTAAAACTCACTCTCCAACCTATTCTGTAACATTTTGCTGTCACTGGCACATCAGGTGGCTGCCAGAAAGTTTCCTGGATCGCTGTCCTTTTCTGGAAAGGTCAACAGCAACTACAAATAGGACTGACAAGTTCTGAGTTAGTTTAAGACAATGTACTTGATGAGAGATGCCCCGTAATTACAGACTGCAAAAAACTGCCTTCCAAGTATTTTTCTACAACAGAGCAGCCGCCACCACCAAACAGAACTAAAACCACACAATCTTGAAGAACAGCATCAAAAGTAAAAGGAATGCAATAAATGTTGACAAGATGTTAATTTACGTGCAGCATTTTCTATTTAGTTTTATATTTCAAAGTTACAACAAACCCAGCAAATAAGACATCTACGCTATCTACTGTGACTTGACGTAAATCAGTATTACGTATCTTTAAAAAAATTAACGTTACCAAAATGAGTACAAACAAGAAGAAAACAGTACTCTACATTCTATTATTTTAATGTTACACACAATAATTAATGTAACAATAATCACATACTACTCACTGGAAGTGAGAACTGAGGCACTACAGCTTTACTATACTAGTAGAAATGCAACATTTATTTAAAAAAAAAAACAACAAAACAACAAAGAACCACAATTACATTTGCTTTAAAATAACAAGAGCCTGCTGAACTGAACACTGAACATTTAAAACACTGAACTGTTTTAAATTCGATGTATTGATATTTTTTCTCTGGCCACTTGTTAGGACTTCAACAGTTATCTATGCAAGTACTGTGTGACTTACTTTTCTTAAAAAGCATTACAAACAAAAAGCTCCTCTAGACACGGTGCCATCATTATTCAGTTCCCAAAGAGCCCTCACACCTTGCTTAAAATAACTCAGATGGTTGTCCAGCAGGTGGCTCTCCCTGTAAGTGCTGGGCGGAGAGAAATTCCTCTGAACAGCAAAGAAAAATTTGTTCAAACTGTTGAATTCTTTGTTGAAAAGCAGAATGCATAAGAGGGTAGTCATAAGCTGGCTATTATTTTAAGCTAGGGAGTTATATTAATACCTCAGCATATATTTTTAGTTTTGGTACTTTTATGGTTTTTTTAAGTTCTCTGAAGGGTGGTTTCTTGTTGACAATTTTGCTTACCCTTGATATTCTGAAGATAACAGATAGACTTACAGAATTTAACTTCTTGTTGTCAATAACTCAATAATTTTTTCCTTTTAAAAAAAAAACAAAACAAAAAAAAATTAGGGACAACAATTTGCCCTGTACCTGTCCTTTCCTTCTAATAATTTCTCCACATGTCTCCACTGTAAAGAGTACACCCTCTAAATCAAAAGCATTGCAAAGGAAAATAACTGGTTTTGCAAAAGGAAGCAGAAACACTACCACACCTTGGCTCCCGGAAACTGCAATCAGGGAAGAAGTTGAGTAAGCAGCCTTCCCATACAAAGATATTGACACTACGAGACAAAGGAGAAGCATCTTTCCTTTAAAAAAAAAAAAAGGAACACCTTAAAATACATCCATCCCTTCAGTACTCCCTGGTTGGTCATTCCCAAAGTAGGCTTTGTCTCCTTCTCTCCAGTGCCTCCAGGCACGAGTCCCGCTGCCAGTCTAAGTGGGGCCTACTTCCCACGTTAAACCCATGTGGTTGTGTCTGCCTTCGTACAGAGCACAACTGAACACAACTACAGCAAACAAAGCAAACAAACAACAACAGCAAACATCGGGGGTTATCTGTGTAGAAAGCTAAATTTAAAACACCTGGCAGACGGTGTATTTAAAGTAAACGCACCTGAACAAACAAGATCATGCGAGGGACAGTAGTGACGACAGGATATTTGCATTATTAAATCAAGGGGCAAAGAGCTATAAAAATAAGACCTCTACACTCCTACCGACTCAAAGGCAGGTGAGCGTGACTCCTGCAACCCCACACTCCACTTTCACTGTGAGATGCTCCTTGGCCTAAAGGAGGGTCCCAAGCGACGCCTTCAGCTGCAACAGTCTTATTAAAACTACACTCTCTGAAGTCCTTCCAAACATGTATATTTAA
>VXBU01013136.1:0-20929 GCA_013400315.1 Bombycilla garrulus | reverse complement strand
AAAATATTAATTAAAAAAAAAAAAAAAAAAAAAAAAAAAAAAAAGGGGTAATCTCAGACCTATTTGAAGAACAAACTGACCCTGCAGTTGCCAGTGGCTCCTCTCCCCTCAGCCGCGGTCCCGGGGCAGAGCCGAGCACGCAGCTCCTCCGGCAGACAAAAGGAGCGCCAGCGCTTGGGGGCGCCGGCCCGCCGGGCCAAAGTCCGCTACCCGCCCGGGCCGGACAGCGCTGCGCTGGGAGCCCAAGGCAGGGCCGAGGGTGGGAGAGCAGCCCTCGCTCCTGCCTCTACACGCGGCTCCCCGGCGGGCGCAGCTGCGGCTGGAAGGCACAGCCCCCCCTCAGAGGGTTCCGCGGCGCGGCCCCAGCGGGTGGGGGCCAGGGCAGCCGTCCTCCCCCGCACCCCCGGGCCCTCCTCTGCCCGCGGGGCGCCCTCCCGCCGCCGGGCAGCGAGGACAAAGGAACAGCCGGGCCACCTCGGGCCGATAGGGCCGCGCAGTGCAGGCCGCACTCACCGCTGCAGCACCAGGAGGAGGGCGAGCCCTGCGGGAACTTGGCCGTGTCGGGCGCAATGCAGACGCTGGAGCCGAGGTGCGGGCACTCCATGGCTAGCGCGGCGGAGCGGGGCGGGCGGGCGGCTCCTCGCGGCGCTACAGCGGCGGCGCCCCGCGCACAACAGCCATCTTAAGGACGGCCTCCCGTTCCGCGCCGCCAAAGGTCGGGCCGGGCTTTCCGGGCAGCCTCCCTCCCTCCCGTCCGCTCCAAGCACTGTTTCCGATCCGCCGGGCTTTGCGGGCAGCCGTCCGCCCCAGGGCAGCGGCGAGCGGCGTGGCGCGGCGCGGCCCAGCGCGGCGGGCAACTATCTTCGGAGCTTCGGGGAGTGCTGTGGGGTGTAAGGACCTTGAAGAGCATATGCTTCCAAACCCTTCCACTGAAACAGGTTGCCCCAGGCCCTATCCAACCTATCCATTTCCAGGGATGGGGCATCCACAGCTTCTCTGGGCAACCTGTGACAGTGCTTCACCACCCTCACAGTAAAGAATATTCTAATAGCTAATCTAAACCCGATCTCTTTCAATCTGAACCCGTTTCCACTTGTCTTCTATCACTTCATGCTCTGCCATATAGTCATCCCCCTCTTTCCTGTAAGTTCCCTTCAGGTACTGGAAGGCCACAGTTAGCTCACCCTGAAGCTTGTCTTCTCATGGCTGAACAATCCAAATTCTCTTAACTTTTCCTCAAGCAGAGCTGCTCCACCCCTCTGACCAACTTGGTGCCCTTCTCCGGACTCGCTCCAGCAGCTCCATGTTCTTCCCGTGCTGGGTCCCCAGAGCTGGAAGCAGCTCGGCAGGTGAGGTCTCACCAGAATGGGGCAGAATCCCCCCTCCACTGCAGCCCAGGACACGTCTGCCTTACTGAGCTGCATATACTGATTGCCGCCTCATGTCCAGCCTGTCATCCAGTGTTCTGTTCTGTAAAATGCACGCCCTGAGGCATGTGCCAGCTTTTTTTTAAAAGAGTTACCTGGCCTCAACTTTAGCTTGTTACTGAGTTTCCTACTCTACGACTGTAACCTTTAAGTGGTAATAAAAGTACAGGTGTTGGGTTACAGCTTTACCACACAATGCAGAGTAACAGTTCTATCATTCAGCAATTTGCAGTACAGTTCCTTTTCAGTTCCTTTTCAAATAGAGCAAATAAATCCACCAGGATAAAAGTGAGGGATTTTTTAGTCTAAGGAACTGTGACAACCACTGCATATTAGGAGTTTTAGACCCTTTCTCTTACCCTAACTCATCTGTGAAAAACAATTTTGCTACTGGTTTTGCCTGTTGTGTGGCCTTTGTGAAGACACAGAAAGTATCTATCTCAATGTATTTTATGTGGCACTGCACTGTTTCATGGACATATATTTTAGAAACTGACAGTTCTGTATAGATTTTCAGATGAGATACTTTAAATATTCATATGCAAGATGTCTTGGTGGTCACTGATCTCTGTGGCAAAATGCCATTCTTTATCCTTTGTTCTTTTTCACCCTGTTTACACAAGGGGGAAAAATTTAGAGCATGAATGATCCAATTCTCCACAACATCAGAAACTACTTGGACTATACTCCATGGGAATTAGTTTGCATTCCTAGTTGTGTAGCTAGAAGCAGCATTAGGTCATAGATACCAAACTGTGAATTAAATGGCTGCATATGTTACCTTGAGACAAAACCACAAATCTTCTTCACCTATCTCCCATCCTTCAAACTTGTAGTGTTTGATTGATCTATTAGGTAAGTAACATTCCCATCATATACTTTACAGGTTATACAGAAAGCATACATTTATATAATTTTTGAACAAGCAAATACAAATAGAGAAAAAATTAATTCTATTTAAAATTAAAATTAATTTGCTTCATACAACATACAAACCTTGATATATATGTAAGACTTGTACAAATTTAAGGAGCTTTTAAAAAGGTGGTCATGTTAGCATGCTTTACATTAGCCAAAGGGTCCTTTTGTTTACTCTGCACTCTCTGCCACAATGTATAATGAAGACAATACATTAAATTAAAGCAGCAGTTTGACTAGAGTTGCTTTCTTTTCTAACCAGTGCATACATTTAATCCTCATGTTGTGCCCCTCCCATCCTTACACACGTACAATAAGAAACATCAATTAGATCTGCTCTTCTCACTTTCTCCTTGTACCAGCATCACTTGGCCTTCTCCAAGCAGTATAAACAGAATTTAACCAAAACAGTCTGTTCTTACCTCTGTGTGGATTATGTTAGCAGTATATTTAGTCTTTCAAACTAAGGAACCAATATATTAACAAGATTAAATATGGTAAAATAAACACGTTTTTGTGCTTTTGGTTGTCTACTTCCACTTTAGCACTTGCTATTACTGATTTTACGCCTTGTTCCTTTGCAAGACAATAATGGAGTTTTCTTTCGTTTTTCATTTGTGGGTTGACAACCATTCATTGACTCTTTGAGCAGTATAGTTCTGTGCAAAAATGTGCTCATTTCTTTGTTTTGGTTGTCATGTCCACAGCAAATGTGGTAGCTTTTAAATTTTTTTATCTCTAGCTGCCAAGACAAGTACTTAAGTAAGGATGATTTTATTTGTTAGGGAGTCATGATGCATAGCAGTTATCACAGATGTGAGAATGCATAAGGACCAGTACAAGCACATTTGCAATGCAGCCTCTTTGCCTACTGTAAAAATAATTGTTCACTAATGCAACTCTCAGCACTCAGATCTCAAAAGCTTTGTTTACAACAAGGGTAGTTTTAAGTGGTTTGCAGCGAGGTGTTGAGTGCAGAGGAAAACTGGAGTAGGAGCTCTGAGTATAATTTTCCTTTTTGGTTAGCTTTTTCAGTAAGATTTTTTCAGTACAAATCACTTTATTTGGAACCAGAGTCTCACCTCTTGCTCCCATTCTTCCTCAGATCAGAGTACTTTAGATAGTAGCTAATATAAATCCTACAGGCATGCTTATAATGGGTGCAATCAGTGCAGAACAGGAGCTTGTGATTTAGCACTGTATATTAGAAATGCCTATTTAATATAGCACATCATAATCTCTCCTACAACAGACATATTTCACACAACATCTGGGATATATGTAGTCATCCATCCATGCTATGGGCTCCCCCTGAGAGCATTTGAGCTTAGAATTTGGTCCTGAATTGGTATCTTGCATATATACTAAGAATTTACAGTGGGAGTGGGGAAGTTTGCATGGAGAGTTCTTTTGTTCTGCTGTATTCCTCAGAAATAAAATTGGTGGTGTTAAATGTCGCTATAGGATACAAAAGAACACAGACGCACACCGCAGCTCTGGTGATGAGAAGAGAGGAGAAGAGCATTTATTTTTTCTGACTCCAGTATTTATAGTTTTCCAAAAGTGACAGTGGATTGGATGGTGGCAGTGCCACCTCTCCAAAGACACTGGACAGACAAACAGTCCATCAATTTTTCTCCTCCTCTATGAGTGAAATGCAAAAACACTGAGGTGTTTACAGAAAGTGTGTGAGAAAGTTCTTCACAAATATGTAAATATCAGAAGGCTTAGAAAGACTTACAAAAATCAGGGTGACAGTTAAATACTTCAGAACATTGAAAACATTGCCTGCCACAGGTATGTATTATCATATGGTCTAATGATGCAGCATTTTTCCTTGTGCTCTTGCCTTCCTCAAAAGTTGCTAGATGAATATCACTCAGTGGATCGAGTGAAGCAGATTGTTGCCTTAGCTGACTTCCACATTTGATGTGGAAATTGGAGAGCATGGAGTGAAGAAGGGACGAAGCTGCAGAAGTGGAATGAATGCTGACCTGAAGAACTGTAGTTCAGTCTTTTCCAGACAGTTCTTGTGTATCACCTGGCAAAGTATTTAAACCAATTTCTTTACAAAGTAGACCTCTTTGCTAGTTTGAAGACTAATGTCCTTCTCAACTACAGCTGTGAAAAGAGGCTAGCTCTGTTCAGAAAACACACACTGGACTTTTCCTATACCTATGGATACACATCCATCTTCCAATTCTAGATTAAATGCATAAAGATAGAAAGAATATCATGTCCCACGGTGTGTTTCTTCTCATTCAGAGTGAGGGATATTGGCTGATGCCCCGAACACTCAGCTGAAATTAATATCAGCAAGCCTTTTGCTCTGAGCACTGGATATAACTCCAAGTTAAACTTTGCTACTAAGGTCCACACACTCTCACAGTGACCACTCTGAACACACTACATACTAATCCAGACCTAGGTGTAACTTGATAAGATTGGGCTTTCACCTCTGATTTGCCAAAGGTATGTGGCACTGAAACATTCAGGTATGATGGCAATGGTGACGGAGACCACGAAAGCCCAGCACAAGGAAGTGAGTCCTTTACTTGTTGCAGATGCAACTCTGAGGCAGATGCTGGCAGGCAGAATATCAATAGAAAGCATCAGAATAATAGGTAAATTGTAAAACAAGGTCTCAGCTTAATAAAACCTCTACTGAAGTTGGCCAAGCAGTTCTGTGAGTTCTACACCATCTGCAGTGGACAGAGGCTTAGCTGCAAGCAGCTGTGTATGAAACTACACTAGAGCACATTAAATACCACAAGCACATTTCTGCTGGCATGTTGTTTCATTAACAAATCTATTTTCATTACCTGTATGACCTCTGAAAATAAAGCTTACACACTTTTTCAGTGTTTGAACATAAGAACACAAGCACCTCCATTTACAAGGTTCAAGATTCTTCTCTTAAGTGCAAAATCTCCAGGGTGAAGGACAAAGAATTTAAAAGTAGGCAAATGCCTAGAGCAAGCATCTGTGACAGAATTCGGAGCCTGGGATTGAAGCGTGTAAATGGGCTGGACCTGGTTCCCAGCACATCCAGGACACTGCTGAGCACGCCCCTTGAGGGCGGTGTGACACAAGGCACCGAGCAACGGTTCCAAGGCCGAAGGACAAGTTCTGCACTCTCCCTGCTCACACCAGCACTGCAAGAAATTCCCAGGACATCTACTGCCACAAGATTCATGGTTCTGTCCAGTAGAGACATCCCTCATTTCTTCATGAGTTGCTTTCTGTGGGAAATAAGGTTGACTTTGGCTGATACAGATTCCATCGGAACAGAAGATTGTGTTTATTTTTTTAAGTATAATTCAAATATGTATCTGAGATCTAATTTCTTTAATTTTTAAGAGCCCATACTAATTTTACATCACTTTTCCAAGGATTCCAGAAACACCTCATTGGGAAAAAAAAAGGCAGTGTTTTAATCCTGCCCCAAAGTTTGCCTGTTCTGCATTATCCCAGCTGAGGCACAATGTAAGAGGATAAATGAAGGTGAATGTGAGTAATCTCTGTGGTGGGCTTTTTGAGCAAACCGATGAAGATGTGATGACCAAACGGTACAAATAAACTGAATGGTTTTCACATAAGGTATTATTCATACAGACAAAGAGTTATTTTTAATTCATGCTTTAAACAAATGCCTGAAAGTTCTCATATGTCTGGCAGCTTTCAACACCAGCTTCATCAGTTTACTGTCCTCCAGAGTATGCTGGTGCATCACGATGACATCCAGAAGTACTAATTCATGTCACCGGAATTTAGCTTTTACTGTACTTGTTATGTAAACTTTATATTGCATTAGTCCCAAAGGCAGTCTTGAAAATAATGATTCTGTACTTCTGCTTAAGCTTCTTTAATGACCAGCAGACTTCATTTTATCCCTTCAGAAAAGAACACTTTATTGCCAAGATAACTAATTTCTCTTCATCACAACTGAACATGGCTTACTCATTAATTTTTGGCAAATGAGGGAAGTACAGGTATATTTAAACAAATAATAGGCAGTTTAGCTTACATACTGTATCAGAGCACAGAAAAGAAATTCCTAGCATCCTGTTGAAAGAAAACCTAGTAATACCTATTTGCCTGGAAAACATCATAGCTGGGACCAGCTCATCCATTTGATCAAGGAAGGAAGAACTGTTCAAAAGCACTTGAGTATCTCCAGAACCTGTAACTTGCTGGTACTATTTCTTGTGTCACAAGGGGCAAACCCATAGCTATTTCTAAACCTCAAGTACTGCATGTTTAAATCACATTCAGGTTTTCAATTTCACTGCTATGATTAGTTAATTAACAAATCTAAGGACAACAGACAATAATCCAGATATAAAAAATGTAAGAAATATTACTCTGGTAATAATCTGGGAGGATTAGGAAGATAATGAAAAGGTATAGAATTATACTGTTTCAAATAAAATTTAGGAATCAGAATGCAAAATCTACTTGCCAGTGAATAAAGAACATGTAAAGAAACCATTGTAAAATAAATATTTTAATTAATTTCTGAACTCCCATCTCAAACACTTACAGATGGAAAGTCCCAAGATGAACTGGGCAATCTAAAATGAATTTTTTTCATCTCTAACCTCTGTTATAATATTTAATTGTATATACTAATTATATCTGTAGAAGATTACTACAGCAAAAACATCATATGTATCTGTGAACTGTAACTCTACACAAATTATATCTTCTGCTATATTAAACAAGATTGTTGATAGTCAAAACACTGTACAAGCTATTTCTGCTTCTTTGTTTGCATCCCACCTGTCTCTCTCCTTCACATACTTGCTTCCAGTTTTGTACAAGGAATTTTGCACTGTACTGAACACACATTAGATCTTGGTTGTACTTTACTGTCCACAAAAAAAACTGTAAATGCTAACACAAAAGGTGCCAGCATCTCAGAGCATTTTGGTTGTGAAGTATTTCGACTCCAAAGCAAAGAATCCCCAGAAAAACTTGCCATTATACACAAAGACAGTATACACACTTCACTGATAACTAAGTTGAGTGAGACTTGTGTTAGCAAAATGGCACATTTTATCCTGTTTGGAGATCAGCTCATTACCAGGGAAACAGGAAATTTTCTTGCCATGTTAGTAGGATTACATTATTTGTTAATATGTTACTCGTCAGGCCCCGTTACTCACAACCTTGAGTAGCAACCTGAATTGTGAAATAAGAGACCATTGCCCCAGATTTCCTTTCCTCACTCCCTTAACATCCATAAATTCAAGGACTGAACAAGGCCTTCTGAAATGTTTCTGCTCTAGCTGGAACTTGAGATGCCAAAATCTCAAGGGAGAGGGAGATGTTCAGCTTGTTCTGAAATAAGAAGCTGTCCAGATATCCTGTGAGCAGAACTGTAGCCATTCTCTTTGTTCCGAAGGCTAAATTGGCAAGCCTTAGGCTTAGGAGAATTGCGCTACAAGGATGAGGAAGAAGGACGCTCAATTCTCATTCTGCAGAGTTCTGGTTTAATTCAAAACTTTATCCCTAGGCAGAGCATGCGGGGAAGGGAAGGAGCAGTTTGCTCGTCCAGGAGCAGAGAGCAAAGAGACCCGAGTCACGTGTCCCGGGAACTTTTATTCCCTAGGAGACAGGGGAATGCTGGGAAGAGGGACCACTGGCCAATTGGGACAAAGGGAGAAGCTAAATCCCAGGGCAGGGGGGAATGGGACCCACCACCGGAGGGAAAAGTACAACCAGAAACCTTATTGCAAACATCACATACATCAGTGCATACAAGGAATCTAAAACCCAGTGTAAACAACAAATGTAGTCCACCACAACACATAATATTTTGGGAAGTGCAGATGGGAAATTGCTAAGACATAGTGAATTTCAAGAGGTAGAATAATTTAGAGGACAGAGCACTGGTTTTATGAATTCCTGTTCTAACTCTACAGCTTGCAATGACCAGGGAACAGTATCTTAGTTTTGTGCATCATCTGCAATATAAATGTTTTGGGTTTTTTCTAAAGTAATTCCTACCTTGAAAACTTGCAGATGTAATGAAAATGAGGCAAAACAAAAATGAAAACACAGCAGAAAAATATCTACCATTATGCACTGCGCCTCAGGATGCACATTCAGGTGTGATATAAGCAAAGACACTGGACAATTTCCTGAATTTCCCAGTAACATAGAAATGTTGTTTTGAAAGACAGAAAGGCTTGAAGGAAGATCACGTCAAAGAAACAAGAAACTTGCTTGAGATACGAATCATAAAATCCCATAATTCGGAAATGGCCAGTTTAACAATAGAGTGTCCTTTCTAAGTGAGTCAGTGTCAAAAAGATGACAACAAATACTGCAGCTCTGAAAAATATATTTCAGCTACACAATTAAAGACTCCAAGAGAATGGACTAAATGGCAGCATGCACTAATATTTCAAACATAGGCATGAAGGCTTATATTCCAGCACACTTCAGTTGTGAAAGCAGGGTTCAATTTCATGCTGCCAGACACCCCTAAGACTCCTCAAGCACTGTCGGGGTTTCTGAGACAACTGTGCTCTATCTGTCTGTCAATGCTGTGCCCTTCTTCAGATGGCTCTGGGGTTAAACTTTTTGCTTACAGACAGCAGTTACATGGGTTTGTATTATTTGAACCTTCCATCCAGGAAGTCTCACTAGGGCCAGCTGTGCCCCCAACACCCACCAGCCTCCCAAACTAGGGAGTTGGTGAGACCTCATGAGATGGCTCTGTGACCCAGACCAATTTTAGTTACTGCAGATAGTGAGGTAATTGCTTCTTTTGGATCCAACTGACCCTCTTTGCTTTCTGTTTACACTATGCAAAGGGCTCCATAGTCTGTTGTGGCCATTTATCATATGTTTGCTAAAAGTTTTTTTTAAAGAAATTCAGTAACAGTATCTCCTCCAACCTTTGACACTGCTCACATCAGAACAGAATCACAGAATGAACTAGGCTGGAAAAGATCATTGAGATTATCAAGTCCAACCTATGACCTAACACCTCCTCATCAACTAAACCCTGGCACTGAGTGCTACGTCCAGTCTTTTTTTAAACACATATAGGGATGGTGACTCCACCACCTCCCTGGGCAGATAGTTCTATTGCCCAATCACTCCTTCAGTGAAGAATTTTCTTTTAACATCTAACCTAAACTTCTCTTGGTGCAGCTTAAGACTGCATCCTCTTGTTCTCTCAGTGGTTGCCTGGGAGAAGAGCCCAACTCCCTCCTAATCACAACCAACTTTCAGGGAGTTGTAGAAAGTGATAAGGTCACCCCTGAGCCTCCTTTTACCCAGGCTAAATCACCCTAGCTCCCTCAGTCATTCCACACAGGGTTTGTGTTCCAAACCCCTCACCAGCCTTGTTGCCTCCTCTGGACACTCTCAAGCATCTCAACATTCTTCCTAAACTGAGGGGCCCAGAACTGGACACAGCACTCAAGATGCGCCCTTTGTTACCCATGCTGAGTGCATTAGTGTACATGCACTTCAGCTGCACTGCTGATTTCACCCCTGACTCTGGCTTACCACCCTCAGGCTTGTTCCTGGAGAGCGTGGTTGTATGCCCTTCCCCCTTCAAACCTAGTTTAAAGCCCTCTCAATGAGCTGGGCCAATTTCTGGGCTAGAATACTTTTGCCCTTAACATATAGCTGGAACCCATGTGGCTCCAGTAGGCGAGGTACTGTAAAAGTTACCCCATGATCAAAGAACCCAAAGGTCTCCTGATGGCACCAGACCTTAAGCCACTTGTTGATAATGCAAGTTCTCCTGCTCCTGTCATCATTTGTCCTTGCTGAAGGGACTGAGCAGAACACCACCTGTGCTCCTGCCCCATCGACCAACCAACCCAGAACCCTGAAGTCCCTTTTAATTACCCTGGTGCTCCTATTTTCAGTCTTGTCACCTCCAGCCTGGAGTATCAGCAGTGGGGAATAATCAGAGGGCTGAATCAGCCCAAGGAGTCTCTCAGTAATATCGCGTCCCCATGCCCCAGGGAGGCAGCAGACCTACCTGTGGGATGGGTCTAGAAGACATATGGGGCCCTCTGTTCCCCTCAGAAGGGAGTCACCTACTACCACTACACTTCTTTTGTTTTTAATGCTAGAGGTAGTAATCTATCTGATAGACAAAGTGTAATTGGAAGGCTCTCCAGGCAGATTATTTTCTTCTGTGTCATCTGGCTGACCCTCTGGATCCAGGGACTCATATTTATTCTAAAGTGGCACCTGAGTACGTGATGGGGTTCAGGAGGAATTTTCATTATCTCCCCAAGGAGGGACCCATTTCCACTCTCCTTCATCTACTAGGTCTCTTCCTCCTGCCTGATTGTGGGAGGCATGGGAGTCCTCTGACTCCTGTGGGGGCTTCTCTCAGGGATCAAAGAGTGAAATTCCACCCCTCTATTTCCTTTTCCCTTTCCCTAATACTCCTTAGTCTTTCTACTTCCTCCTTAAGCTCAGCCACCAGACAGAGGAGATCATTCACGTGTTCACACCACAGGCAGGAGTCCTTTGCACTGTCACTTGGTGCTAGTGACAGACTCAACACTCCTTACAGGAGGAGGTCTGAACAGACGCGTCCTTCTTGGTGGGTTCCACTTGAGTTAGTACACTTTTACTAGCTATAGCTTTTGATCATGTGGAGACTAGTACTGAAAAATTCCAAAACCAACCAACCAACCAACCAACCAACCAACCAACCAACCAACCAACCAATCAACCAACCAACCAACCAACCAACCCCCAACACAAAATAAAAAGCCCACTAGCAGGAGGATGACTGCAACCCGGCTCTGTGTGAACTGCTGTGCAAACTGCCATGATGCCCTCAAAGATGTGCCATGCCCTCAAAGACGTGCCACACCCTCACATGGGCCATGCCCTCAAAGACGTGCCGCACCCCAGGTCACCATGCACCCTAGAGCTTTCTTTGAACCACTTTGCTGAGGGCCACAAGAAGCCAAACCCAGTGCCTGAATGGCTGGCAAGAAGACCTTATTTTCTGCTTTATTACACTTTCATCTCTGAAGTTAAACACACCAGGAAGAGGGAGTGAGTGTGGTCAGTCAAATGCTCACAAAATTTGCAAGTGAAAACTCCAAATGTACTCTCTAATGAGAATGCCTCATCTCACCCATTTGCCTTGAACTTGTCCTGTACACTTTCCACTATCCTATCAGTCTTTGCATTACTACTGCCTTAGCAAAACAGCACTAAGGTTAGGGGACAGTGCAAGTTAAAGACTGATAAACTCTGAAGAGTTTCAGCCTAACCTTTCACATTCGGGATGCAAATCTACTACTTCTCATGAACCCCCCCAGTCCATGAAAATGCTGCTCTGTCTTTGCCTTGGCCTGGTGTGGACATGAAAACCTACTGCTAGCAAGCTAAAATTTCTCAAAGCCAGAATAAAATGCCATCCCTATGTGGTTTGTACAGAACATAGGTGGGTAACTTTGTGAGGGACCTTTCTTTCTCTTTTTCCATGGCTTATATTTTGGAAGCAAAGAGCTTTCTTTCCAGCCAGCCTTGAAAGCACAAGCACTGTCTGGAATTCTTCTCATAGATGTGAAGCCAAAATGGCTTCTGCTATAGCAGGAACTGGGGGAGGAGAGGTGCAGATTGTGAAAACGCAAAAATGGTCTGAGGTAGATTCTAAGAATCAGAGCATACTTCACCATGGTGAATGTTGCAAGAACAGAAAAGGTGTCAGAAAAGGTGGAGGAGTGAGATAAGAAAACAGTTTGGCAGATAGCTCAGCCCATACACTCCTACACAACAAGTTTTTTTGTAGAGCAGGTAATTTTCAGCACTTGATACCAACCTTAGCAGCATGTCAGACAGGCTGCCAGCTATGTGAAGGCTGATGACAAAACCACTTATTCTACAGAAACTATAAAACAGTGTTTCTAAATTTCTATCAGGTTAGGAAGGTCCTGCTTGCAGCAACAGCTGTGTGCTGATATGCTGATAGCCCTTATGCTGAGCACACTCAGCATGCCTTTTGTACCAATGTGGTAACCAGTGCTCCTCTGCTTTGGACAACGGCACTTGGAAAGTCATGTTAAAAACATTTTCTCTATAGCTTACACCCTCTTCCTCTTGATTACATCAAAACAAAGCAGAATTACAATCTAGGTTTACAAAATGCTAAGGAAGTGTTCTCAACCACAGCTGCTTTCTAAAAGGCTACAGGACATTAATTAGTTGCTGCTGCTCCCTGCAGACTCCTCTGCCTAGACTGGGAGGACTGGGCTATGCATGGACAGCAGCAATAGAGCAGAACCATGTTGTACAGCACGGTCCTGCCTGGGATCAAGGCAAAAATGAGCCATGCTCCAGTCAACTTTGCTTTCCCCTTATCAACCTCATAAATGGTAGGAAAAATATAAACACATCTAATAACATTGAGCAATTACACAGCAGCTGATAAAGATGTTGAAAATGAAGTTTGACCAATCAATACTAAAACATGGTAAAGCTGTTATTGATATGCTGCAAGCAGTTAATAACAATTATAAATAATAATGTACTCAAATAAAACCAATAGTCTCTTCAATCCCACCTTCTGCTCCTCATCTATCCTCACTTTAAGAGCTTATTCCTCAATCACTGACAGAAGAGGACATTAACTTATACCCTGTGTTCCTTTTTACCCCTCTCCATACATGTCCTGAACAATATCAGATTCTGGGACTGTTGCTTCATGAATTTTCAGCCCTCCCTACCTCATGTGTCCTGGTTCCAAGAGCCTTCAGCTCAAAAAAAAATCTGTTTCTGACGAGTTGAGTGGTTTTCAGGGGAGGTGTCCATGGTCCCACACAGAGCCTCACTTCTCCCTTCCCTCCAGTCCTCACAGTTGGCCATTATACTGCATCTGACTGATCCAAAAATGGGAGGTGAGGGAGACTCTCTGAAACAGGCTAGAAAAACTCTACTGTGGAATGGACCATAGGAGTACAGCTTTTTTAAGCATTTTTGTCTCTGCTGAATAATTTCTCAAGTTCCATGTTTAAATTCCCTCTCTAAGTGCTGGAGTCTGTTCTGTGAGGACTTCACTAAAACTGAGGTAATGAAGGATATGATCAGTTTTCTGAGGGTGTTGTGACATAGAGGCAGGTCTGATTACGTCATTTGTTTTGGGTTGAGCCTTAGGAGTTTTATAAAAAGCAGTCCTAAAGGAAAGGAGAGAGAAAAGGGGAGAGGAGGGCAATAACTCATTAGCAGAAGCTCTGTATATGCGCACTCTGCTATTTGCTGCATGTCTACAAAGGAATTTCTTCAGAGTGCAAAGAAACCTGTGAACCGCAGGAATACCATAAGTCTTTCCTTGCGATGTCAGCCAAGAGCTTCAGTATAGTCACAGCAGCTACTGTGCTAATTTTCTTCCCAAAGATAAACCTCTCAGCGCAAGCAGCATCGAATGGTAAAGTTCTTCAGCTTTCTATTTCATTGTCTCTCATACCTTAGGGCAGCTATTTATGCAGAGAAAATGGCATCCTTTCATTATTACCATTCAATATCATGCTTGAAGTTTATATTGATGTATTGTTGTATATTGATGTAGTCTGCCATTATTTGAAGTTAGTATCATTTCAATTTCTCAGAATAGGTAATCTGATATATACAGGGAAGAGAAATTTGTCCTCTGATTTAGTTAGCATTATAGACTTCTTGCATGTTCAGTATGCTTTGCTTTGTGATCTTTTCATTTCTCATAAAATGAAGCAGAGACTGGCCCTTTCAGAGTTAGTGGAAAAATCACACCTTTCCCTCTGCCTGTTTATTTTTAAATCAGAGAGAAAAAGAAGTCACTGTAAAGCACCCCATACACTAGAGGTCATTCTCTTATATTGAAATGATTAGTTTTAGGAGGTTGGCACTCCTCACTCTCTTTTTAGGAGGCAGTGTTCATCTATTCAAACTGATTATAATCAATTTTCATTTTTTCAAACTAATTATAATTCAGTGTGTGAGAGCACTTACTCAGCATACATATTGATAGGACAAAAATCCAGGAGGTTCAAACATAATCCAGAGCTGTTGGTTCATGCAGAGCCCTGTCAGGACAAGCATTTTACCTTTTTTTTTTTTTTTTTTGCATGAGCAGCAAAGGGCATGAAATTCCAACTTTTAAGGTAATTTTCTTATTTTGTGCATATATCCTCTGAAAAATGCCTATATACCATAGCAGAATCTCCCACCTGAGGAACAGAGGTTCCTAGAGCTTAATGCTTTCCAGAACAACAGAATAAATAAAGCTTGATGCTTTGCAGGTGCTTTCTGTGCTCATACAGAAGGAATTGAAAGGATATGTTGAAAATATATGTCTTATGATACATCCTGAAGGAAATTCTGGAGAGTGCCTGTCTCAGACTTAGGAACCTAGTATCAAGAAATGGCAAGAGCTAGAGCGTGTCTCATATGTCTTTCCAAGCAGATTATCCCTACAGCCATTCACACTTTCCCAGCTCTCAAGTGACACTGGAAATGTATTTTTTCCCTGGCTGTTGATCAATCAAACACAGATACATTGGCTCTAAGAAGCTTCTCTGTCATGCATGGGCATTTAACTGTGTCACTCATCAATACTCATCCCAACATGGACAAAGAGCCAGAAGAGTGTTCACAGACACACAGAGACACAGAGACATTGAATGTACACTTCTAGATGTGAATCCTCCAATTAGACACTGTGGGAGTCTGCCTGACTATCATTTCATTATCAGGCAAAATAAAAGCAACCTTGCTTAGGGTCTGAGGTTGGCAGCTCTCTGTGTTCATTCTGACAAATTGAAGAAGGTTCTGCCATCTGGTCACTGATTCATCTTCTGAGCGAAGACAAAATGAGCATAAATGTGCCTCAGCCATGCCTACAGCAATTCTATGGTTGCCTCACCATACAGTCCTAATGGTAGCGAACTGCAGATCATCAAAATGCTCACAGGTTAAAGAATACTTCACTTGGCAAAAGACTTGAAGCATTCCCTTACTTTTGTGTCAAGTGGTATAACTGACCAAAATACTGAAAGTGCTTAAAAGTGATTGTTTTAAGGTTGCTGCAGATTATAAAGATCATAGTTTTGACACCTCACATACATTGTCCTATTGACAATGGTCAATATGTGCATGAGCACAGTAGCTATTGTAGTTAAGCCAGTATTTCTCCAAACCCTGCTCAAATGAGGATATTTCTAAAACCTACTGCCAGTCGTTTTTATCTTTATGCAAGTTTCATCTACAGAATGACCAAAGGACACAAGCAACCCCCCAAAAAACCCCGTAAGAGATAATCCGCTGCAGCAAGAGGGCAAGAGGAGAATGAGGTTTCTCATCCTGAAATCTAAAACATGAATTCTTCTACAAGAGGAACCTGAGGACTTGAGCCAGGATGATTACACAGACATTGTTTTGAAAATTGGAATGTAAAAGAATGAGGCACACTGATCCTAACAAACTGAAAGCAGAGAGTTTCTTGTTCCCAGCATGTATCAATGCAAAAGAGCTAAATGCAGTTGGTTTGCATGTCCCTACAAATTAATCCCAAACATTTCAATACAACATTCTTAGGGAAGAGCTGCATCTGTGACCACACATGCACAGGAAATGCTGCCAGGAACCATGTATTGAGCAGACAAGTGCATGTAATGATAAATATTTGCCTGCTTGTGTACAGACACATTCAAAATAAAAAAAGTACTGAGAGCAGTCTTGCCCCAAGTTTTAACTGACCACAAGAAATTCACCTCTATGGGCAAGATCACAGGGATAATTATAGTAACAATTTGAGTGAGAAAGGTTCATGAAGTGACAAAAAGTTTGAAAGTGTCTATGTTTTGGTATGTTTTGCTCAACAGCTAGAATGATAGACAAAAGTATTGCAACATTCAATATCATGGATTTAAGTAGCAATTTCTTTCTTTACAGCATAAGATCAATCTCAAATACAGTAATATTTCCTTTGTCTTTAAACAGGGTCCAAATGGTCTTACATTGGTAAGTACTAATTCATACATACAATGTTATAGCTCTCTTCTGTACTTTAAGGATAACCTGCCAGATGTAATCTGGTGAGTGCTTACTGGGATCACAATCCTTACCCAGGTTTGAATCTAGTCAATTTTCTTGAAATCTGTTATTCATCCATCAGGTTTCATATCTAGGTGACTGAGAATCAGATACTGAGTTCTAAATTTCCTTGTGGAATGACAGGAATTTCAGCGGACTAAAGCTGGCCCTACAACTGCAGAGGGTCCCCGGAGCCCTCTGTTTCCTCAGCAGTCACAGGCCAGTAGCACTTTCCAGACTACTTCTGGAAAGAGCATTGTCTTTCTACTCACATGAGTCTTCTTTTTCAAGAAGAATCAGAGTTCAGCAAGTCATCTGTTACTGGAGGCTCAGGTCCCTGAAGATGCCAGCAGTGACAAAGCAGAATAAATCATCTTTAGGAAAGCAGTGTTAATTTGTAACTAATTATTTTAGTCATTTACTAAGTCAGAAGGAGGCTTGCTCAGGAAAATAATTATCTAGTGTTTTTCTCTTAATTGATCAAATCCTCTAGCCAGGTATTTCCTCATTCAGAGTAGCATTTTACATGTGAAATACCTACAGAGAAGTAGGCAGTATGGAGAATCTCAGAAAAAAATGCATGTTCTTAAGCTTTTGGTGCTGCTCTAAGACAACACAAAGAACTTCTGAGATTGAACTTGCTGCTACTTGGCTGTGCTCCAGTTTACCTGACTCACTTCACATAAGCAGAAGAACTGTCAGCTGCATGTCTATTTACCAGTGTCCGTACAGAGACCTCACAATCCCAGTAGGGAAAAAGCTTGACACAGCTTTAACAAAAGCCTGGGTTTTCCATTTTGACAGCTGCTGTTAGATAAATCTAACCCTGCTGGGTAGTAAGGAAAACAAGACTCTTTTTACTACCATGGAAACAGAAGTTCTGCCCCCCTTCCTCCTTGTTTAAATTAGTTACTTCTCCCTTCCTAGGAATTTGGGTACTAGTGTTGCTTTCAAAGTCTGTTATTCTCAGTGCCCAACTTCATCAATTCCTGTTAAAATCTACCATACTGCAGTCTGATTTCTACATTCTAAATGTATGGAGGATAGAAAGAAAGTTCACAAAAAACCTTTCTTTCCTTCAACTACTGATTTCAAAACATATCTAGAAAAACATATAAAAGCAAATATATAAAAGAAACTTCAAAACACTGAAGTGGCAACTGAACTTATACAGAAAAGTAGAGGTAGAGCATTGATCCCCACAGAGAAAAACAGCTATTACAGAGACTGTGCTATGCCAGGAAGGAGCCCTGCCACACTCTTCTACTGATCCTGATTCCTTATGGCATCCTAAATCTTCCACTGTTTACCTTTCCCCCTGAAACACCTTGCAGTGCCTCTCACTGAAATAAAGTCAATACCAATGGAAATGAAATCAAGCCTTCATAACCACAGCGCAGTCTGATATCAAGATGAAGGTCAAGGTACAAGATTAAGGGTGGAGGAGAAATCTGAGTGCTTATTGTCAGAGATTTCTATTTTTAAGTATTTTACATATTTTACAACATGTAAAACTGAACATTGATGCAGTGTTAGTACCTCAAGCCATAGTAGTAAAGCAAGTTGACACCATGTGATCAGGCCTTACCTATTCAGCACAGGCTTTCCAAAGAAATGAGTTTGCCTTGCCTATAACGGAAACTATTGCATTAGATAGGTCAAATATAAGGGCTAAACCTCTCCTCTGTTTGCTTCTTCCTTAGCCAAACTGCAGCAATGCTATTTGTTCTTTGTGTTTTCACTACCCTTGTACATAGCCCACGAAAAAGTGCCTGGAGGAAACACCACAGAGCAGTTTGGCCGAGCCCTCCACCTTCAGTGACACAGGCTTGCTTTGTGTTTCTGAAGGGCAGCTCCACCTTCTGTAAGATGGATAAAGTAGACTGAGTGTATCATAAGGAAAGTGTTTTCAGTTAAAGAGCTAAAAGAATGGTTCCAAAGCCCCACAGCTCAGGACAGCATGCACAGGCAGCTTTTGGCAATGCTGCTGTGTAGCTGTGAGGTGCAGGCTGAAGTCTTCTGCCCCAGAAAAAAAATGGTAGAAGTGGATGTTAGGCTTCAGTTCTTTGGATTCCGGCTCTGTTTCTGTAGCGTAAGTGGGCTGGAATGAAATCGGAGAACCAGAATCATCCCTTCAGAGTGGACAAGCAGCTACAATGGAGAAAATTAGCTTTGCAGACAAGTTTAAGGTAATAGTGCTAACAGAATTATTAACATGCTTTAGCACTAATAGTGCCAACAGAATTATTAATGTACTTTAGCATGTGAAGAGACAACTTCATGCTGCAATGCAGACACAAGAACTGTTGGTAACAGACATCAGACTAATTGTACTTGAAAACTCCTTTATTCTGCTGCTGCTGAATACTCCAGCTCAGTGAGGTGCTGGGAACCTGTGTTGAGTCTCTTCCACTTCCCCTTCAGAAATGCTAGCTTTAGTGAATGCACTAGAACATGCCCCAGCTTTCTCATACAGAACTTGAATGCAGTAACAGTGACAGCTACAGCCCTTGGCAATACCTCTCACAAGTTTCCCTTGGCACACACATGAGGAAAATACACACATATTGGCCCTGTATGCACAGAATGGTATTACTGAGCACTGACAAAATGTAAACCACATGGTCACATCACCATGGCAGGGAGCCTGGACTCTCAGCCTTCACCACTACCACAGCCCTGGGCAAATGGCAGCTTTACAGCTTCCAGCTGGCTGAAAACATGGCAAGCTCTGCTTAGCTGCAAAAATACCACAGGCATTGTCTGTGTTACTGACCCAATGAATTTTACTACATTTCTTTAGTTCAGATCAAGAGAGCTTGTACAGACTGTGAGAAGCTGGAGCAACACAAATATTAATTTGTCATCAGAGCAACAGTCTGTTGGTATCACTGGTGTCTCACAGTGCTGTTTTCTCCTTATTTTAAATGGACCAATGTATACATCCTGGGAGCAGATACCACTGTTCATAAAGGAGAATCTGTCCTGCACTGCCCAGCAGCACCAGTGCTGTGGGGCTGGCTGGAAAGCACAAAGCTGTAGGAGGAGGTGGTATGATAGACACATGCAGCCTTGGTGTTGAGGGCATTTTGCTCAGCTCATTGGGCAACAGGCAGCCAGACAATTCAGAGAATTATTCCTGCTTTATTTACAGATATCTTTTATGAAATAGCCATGAGGACACAGTCAGGCTCAGGGCAATTTTCAGTGTGGTAAGGGAACATGGTCCTGCAAACTTGTGTCAAGAAAAGCAGTCCACAAGCTGGAATTTGAGCAGCCTGAGTTTGCACTCCCTAGGGCAAGGAATTTTCTTGGCAGCACTGGAAGCAGTGGTAGCAGGAAGGGTCCTATTTCCAGCAACTCCCTACCTTAATATGCTCACTCCAATAGCTGAATTATAGTGTTGAGGGGGTAGAACAGACCCATGCCACAAGTGCTCTGCTGACAGTCCTGGTGGGATCCTCATATCTGCAAACACTTCTGAAATGCCCAGGTCACAAATGTGTCACATAAAAAGGAAATTAACTTTGAAGATAATTTTGCAATACTTCTTATGTTAATACCTTTTGGGACTTGTAGCACAGGCCAATCTTACATGCACATGCTGTTATTTATTCAGTAGTGCTCAGACAAAGCCTTTGTAAACATAATGTGATTTATCTGAATGCACTGGCACAGAAAACGGAAAATCTGGTTCACAGTCAGTCATTCATTTTCAGCAGACCTAGCTGAGAAATGCCTTCCAGTTGTGTGGCTTATCTACCTTGGAAATCTCAATTGCACATGCAAAACTAAGATGCAGAGAGCTCAGCTCTTTGAGACAGGAGTTTTGAGACACTGAAATGAGAAAGACTACATGATGAAAGACAGAACTGCTATAAAAACTGGGTTTGTACCAAAAGAGAGGTCTTGTTTGGTTTTGTTTTTTTTTNTTTTTTTTTTTTTTTTTTTTAATTGAGCAGGAATGAGAAGCAAAACATTCTGCAGCTTAAAGACCTGTGAGTGGAGTTGCAGATTTATGTCAAGAAAAGGATAACTGCTAGTAAAGGTCAAGGTGTAGACTGTGATAAGTGCATCATTTTATAGAAAAGACTAAAGATTTCCTTCTGCACTGATTGGTGATGTAGGTGTGAAGCTCTCATATTCTGTTGCCAATTCTTCCAGGCATTCAAGTCACCCAAACACAGTACTGAAAAAATGATTGGTACTTCATGACTCCTTGGTTGGGACTAGACTTCTATTTTATACATCAGTCACCTATTTAATTATCAAGTCTCCAAAGCTATGATATGTAATATATCAAAATCTTCTTACCAACTCACTACCTTATCAAAACTTTTAAAATTATTGAAGTCTTTTTACAATAAAGGCTTCTCACCAATTTTCTGACATTGCTGTAATCTTGGCTCCTTGTAAAGTGTTAAATTCCAGTGTCATTTTCTTGCACTGCAAGTTTGAACCCAAGAAACTGTCATTTCTTGGTATATACTAGTGTATATTTGTCCTAGGTTACAATG